>BRDA01013399.1:2551-31167 GCA_036984385.1 Crenuchus spilurus | reverse complement strand
TGACATGAAATGACATAAAACGACATGGAATGACATAAACTAAAATGAAATGACATAAAACGATATAGTGACAAGTGATATAGCAAAATACAGTAAAGTAAAATCAAATACAGTAAGGTACAGCAAAATACAGTAAAGTACAGTAAATTGAAGTACACCAAAATACAGTAAAGTACAGTAAATTGAAGTACACCAAAATACAGTAAATTACTGCAAAATAGAGTAAAGTACAGTAAAATACAGTAAAGTACAACAAAATTGAGTAAATACAGAAAATAGAGTAAGATATAGTAAAGTACATTAAAATACAGTAAAGTACAGTAAAACACAGCAAATAGTCAAATGCAGCAAAATACAGTAAAACTCAGCAATTACAATAGAACACAGTGAAATACAAAAAATCTGTAAAACAGCTAAATACAGCAAAACAAAGCAAAATACAGTTAAGTACAGTAAAATACAGTAAAAGGCATCAAAATACAGTAAAGGACAGCAAAATACAGTACAATTGCAAAATATAAAATTTTGTCCAGATATTTTTAGATCTTTGTGATGTTTTGTTTTAATTAATGCCAGAGTATAATTACTTTTAAAACACAGCAAAACACACTAGTATAGCAAAAATACAACAAAATACTGTAATATTTAGCAAAATATGATTTTTTTTCTGGCCCAAATATTATAATACAGTAAACTTTTTCAAATAATATTTTCAGTTTTGTTTTAATTCATGCCAGTGTACAATTACTTTTATATAAAAAAGTAATGTCTCTTTTTCTGGCCACAGAGTTAAATTATAAAGTATTTTCCCTTTACAGAACAATATTCTAACTGTTTTGTAAAGAACTGACTAACATGTTTGCTGTAAAAAATATGAAAGGCAAGTTAACTTATAAAGCACTACCTATTTTATTAAATGAGACAGAGGTTCTAATCTGGCTTTGTAAATGTTAGCTTTAGCTTTAGCATTAGCACCTCTATAACAATAAACAGTGAAAATCATCTCTAATGTTCTTTGTGGACGTGTGACCGTTCTGACAGAGCACATGCTCTGAGACCTGGAGAGAAGTTATAAAGTTTTAAAAAAGCAGGCTCCTGATACTGTAGTACTACAGTAAAACTACTGTAAAGGTGGCAAAAACACAAAAATGTCCATTTTGGCTTTGAAGAGCATCTGAACTGTAGACTACAGACATTATCTGAAAGTGGGAAAGGAAATTTAAGATCATACAAAGAAGATAGTAGATCTAAGGAAGCAGGAATCTTAGCTAAAAAATTCATTAAAATTTCTGTTTGAAGGTGTCTCCAGTGGATGGGCGAAGCCGGCTGCCCACTCCGTCTATTGAACCTTGCCCACCAGTGGTGCACTTCACAATGCGGCCCAGCCACACCACCAATCCCGGGACGGGCTCGGACTCCTCTGATTCTGAGTACAGCTCCAACTCCACATTCTCCGGTATCAGCCAGGAGCTCCAAAACTATGACCTCCAGGCCAGCAGGGGGCAGCCCACCCGGCCCGAAGAGGTGCGGATATCCACCGGACAAAGACAAGGTGGCCGTCAGGTGGAGCCGCCCAATTTATCTTCATACTCAGTGAGTTTCACATTCACTCTGATGTTTCTTTTTTATTTAATACACATTTTGGTTTATTTGACTGTAAATAATAGGAAATAATGAATAACTGGCTAATAAGCTTTAACCCTCTGGAGTCAGCATATTAACAAAATGCCTCATACACACTTATATAACTCTACAAAATTTTATCCTAGAAACAAAACTAGACATATCACCGGAAACCTTAAAGGGTTTTCACATGTGTACCTTAACTCAAAATATATTTTTAGATTCTTGTGAGAGGAGCTTAAATAAGCAGACACGTCTGTATGAGGACTCAAACAGCTGCACATATTTTTTTCCCTCCAAAAGACACAATCTGTCTTTCAATTGGAAATAATCATTTTAGATGGGTGTAATTTGTAAAAAAGTCAAGGCATATCAGACTTAATCAGTGTCTGAAACATCCTTAGACTCCAGAGGGTTAAAGCTTGAGGGGTAAACTTTGCTAACTTCTCCCCCAGACTGGGCAAACTGACTCCAGACCTCAGCAGCAGCGGCAGCATCAGCACCGCTCCAGTCATCCCTCTCGCTCTCAGGATATTGGACCTCAGCCTTCTCGTCGACCTGGCACCAGGGACCCCAAAAGGGAGGCGGGAAGCGTACACCCCCCTCCACCTCAGAGGTTGCGCACGGACGCTTTTGAAACCGCTAATGAGGTGGGTGGCCATTTTGGCCCCAGGGAACATTCGGCGGGGCGTCGGCCTCGCTCTCACAACCCTTACCCCCACCCTACCCACCCTGCACCAGGCTCCACATACTGCCAGCCCATCACCACAGTGACGGCGTCAGCCTCCGTGACAGTGGCCGTCCATTCAGGAGTGGCCGGCCAGAGCCCCGCCTACCCCTGCTACCCCTCCAATGACAGCTATCGCACTTCAGAAGAAGTCTATCCCGACGCCAACTTCCCCGACCCCCACGTGCCCTTCAACGAGAGCTGCCACAGCGCAGACTCCAAGCTGGAGGGCATGGAGCTGCAGGACCTAGAGTGCCACTCTCCCAGCGACTGCCACCCAAGACCTTCCAGCTGAGGTGGGCTTACTCACATCTTCAGCATCTCCACTCGTAGTCCAGTTTAGCTCCACTGAGCATACAGACTGTAGTACATCTGTTTCACTGCATAATTTGTTGTTCTTCAATGGCCAAGAGCAGATGAATCATTCTCAGTGACACTGATGTGGTGGTGGTGGTGTGATAGAGCTGATGGAGATGTAAAACACTGTGTACCGTCACTGTCCTCTACCCTATATAAACCCCCTTTGTACTTTCCCCTTTGTAACCACCCACCACCTCCCTGGCACCTCCCAGTTCTTCTGACTGTCCATAACTTCCTTAGTCTTTCAAAAAGGTGAAGGTGTCTGGTGATAATGGCCAGAAAGTCCAGTGTTGCTTCCTAATTGGACAGGTTGGTTTCACAGAAGTGTGGTTGACTTGGAGTTACATTGTGTTGTTTAAATGTTCCCTTTATTTTTGTGAGCAGTGTACTTTCATCACTATTAAGTAAAACCAACTTACTGACCAACTTTAACACTGATCATAACCAAGCCAGTCAGAACTCCAGTCCAGTCCCCTCCTCTTTCTCATATACCTAAATCCTTCTATCATCCGTTATTAGCAAGTCCTTCATGTTGACTGGTTGATGCACTCCAGTAACATCATCAGCTCTGATATGCACTAACACACCACCAACACATCAGTGTCACTGAGAATGATCCACCTGCTCTGTGGGGGGTCCTGATTGAAGAACAGGGTGAACAAGTGTACAGAGTTGCTCAGTCATAACTCTGCTTTCTCTCTTTGTTCACAGTGGCTGAATGTTGAAGCACAAATGGCCAAAGATGGACCATCCGTCTGCTAGTGTGGAAGAGACATGGTGCTGCCTGGCGGGGGCACTTGGACCAGCAGCGCCTCCACGGTGCTTGACTCTGTTACTGTATAGCCCTAATGTATGTCTGTCTTAGATATTTCTATAAGTATTTAAAACAAAATGTGTACACAAGTGTAAATACGAGCAAGAGTAGCTATAATTTGACCAGTCTGGCGGACGTCAGGCTGGACGGTGTCCGTGTGTGTGTGGTTTGTGATTACTGTCCACCCATCATCTGTGTATCTGTGCCATGAGGAAGCTTCATTGTAAACATACTTATCAGCAAACACACGTTGCTGCTTAAGATGTTGTTGTAATGTACTTGTATAATTCTATGCAATAATTTTGATGTTATAGTGTGTGTGTGTGTGTGTGTGTGTGTACCCGTCCTAAACAAACATGTTTGTTCAAAATACTACTTTAAGATTCTCAATTGGGTTATTTCTGCATTTTATTGTCAATTATGTTCCCAAAATCACACATTTTATTTACAGGTGTTGGTTAATTTATATACATCAAAACATTAGTGATAACATTAATTTTTTCTTCAGAATTTAAGATAAACTGTCATGTTTTATGTTCATTACACATAAAGTGACATAATTCAAGCTTATAGCTGATAAAAATCAGAAAAAATAAGTGATTGTGAGTAAACAGTATAAATACTGTGTCCCTCAGAGCTACAGCTGCCACATTCCTAATATCAACACTCCTGAACCAGAGACAACATCACAAGTGTCTTACCTGGACTAAGCAGAACCAGAACTGGTCCAAAGTTTTCAGATTTCATTAGTAAATCAGCTCCTAGAGTCTGAGACACACAATCCAAGCTGTCTGAAGTCCAGTGTGCAGGTTCTGCAGTCTGTGATGGTTTGAGCTGCTGATGTTGGATATTTTAGAGCACTTCATGCTTCCATCTGCTGACAAAATTTATGGAGATGCCCAGCAGCTGCCCACAGTGCCAACACTACTACTGACCATCATATTACTGAGCTATAAGTCAGACTGATCAACATTAAAACTACAAAAGGCTGAAATGTCACTTTGTGTAATGAATATAAACATTTTTTGATTCGTGAACACAGATGAACTTTTTGACTTTGTTGTAATTTTTGAATGTTTGACTCTGTGGTAATGACATCCAAGCTCGTAACACAACATCAGGTCTTTCTGTGCATCACTGTATTGAAATAGACCTGCGCTGCATGTTTGTGTAGGTGTGTATATGCACCGCTCTGTGTGTGTGTGTGTGTGTGTGTGTGTGTGTATTGAAGTAGATTATATGCTTTATTCAGATGTTAAGTCTCTTATCACAGACCTGTGGTAGTTGGAAAGGAAAAAGACAAACGATTACTGTTTAACGTTGAAGCACGCTATGCGTGAGACTTTAGAAATGAAGAAAGTGTAGTGTGGCTCTGATCTTCTCGCTCTACGTCTCTACTTTTCTCTTATTCTGGCTCCACATGAGCGTTACTGTACACGGCCGTTTAGCGTTGGGCCCTGGTCTGCTCTGGATGCTCATTGCTGAGTAAATAAGATAGTTCCATGGTAGCGCAGGTGCCGGTGCTGGTACTGTTCAGGTTGTATTTGGACTGAAAATGGCATTATGTTCTTGTTCTGAAGCTGACGCAGCCTCTCGTAGCGACACACACAGCTGATGTCTCCCCTCACTTTACATGTCATGATAAGCTACGCTGACGAGCAGAACGAAGGGTTAAACACTAAATGGCCAGAAGACAGCAACGGTCTCTGTCTCGGTGACCCCCTTGGTGACTACTGGCCCCAGTTCAGCATGAGCAGTTCTCTCCTCTGACCTCACCTCATAAAACTCCACAACACAACGCCATGACACTAATTGGAAGTTCCCCCTCGACTGCCAAATGGTGCATGCGAGTGCTTCTGGGTTCAAGGGTCACGAGCCCCCACTTCAGTCCGAGTCTGGTGTGCGTGTGTGTCTCCCTGTATGTAGTGTGAGTATGTGTGCAAGGTTTATGCCACGTTGTGGGGACAAAACCTGTTTAAACACTCACGTTTTGGGGGGGTAGTATTAGGGATAGGGGTGTGGGGCTAGGGTACTGTTAGGTTTGGGTGAGGGGTAGAGTTAGAGGTAGGGGTGTGGTGCCGGGGTAGTGTTAGATTAGGGTTAGAGGTAGAGTTACAGATAGGGGTGAGGTGCTGGGGTAGAGTTAGGGAGAGGGGTGAAGTTCTGGGGTAGTGTTAGGTTTGGGTGAGAGGTAGAGTCAGGAATAGGGGTGAGGTGCTGGGGTAGAGTTAGGTTTGGGTGAAAGGTAGAGTCAGGGATAGGGGTAAGGTTCTGGGGTAGTGTTAGGTTTGGGTGAGGGGTAGAGTCAGGGATAGGGGTGAGGTGCTGGGGTAGAGTTAGGGATAGGGTTAGGAGCTGGGGTAGTGTTAGGTTTGGGTGAGGAGTAGAGTTAGGGATAGGGGTGAAGTTCTGGGGTAGTGTTAGGTTTGGGTGAGGGGTAGAGTCAGGCATAGGGGTGAGGTACTGGGGTAGAGTTAGGGATAGGGGTGTTAAAGGTTTGGGTTAAGTTTAGTGGTAGGAGTAGGAATAGTGGTTAGGTGGCAGTAGGGGTAGGGTTTTGTTTTGGGGTAGATGTAGGGTAAGGGTTAAGTTTGGGGTATGTGTAAGGTTAGGGTAGAGTTAGGGCTGTGGATAGGTTTGAGTTAGGCTTATTTTTTTTAGGGTTTGAGTATCTCCTGAAAATGAACTGAAGTCTAGGTCCCCACAACTCACAGAAACGAGCACACCCACCCCAGACCCCCATCACTCCCAGTCTGACTTCCTGTATTTGTCTCTTGACTTTTTGTTCACTTTCTTTCCCATCCTTTCAGCTGCTTGTGTGTGAGCTGTTTGTTTGTTTGTTTGTTTTGTGTTCTCCTAAATGTCACATTGGCAAAAAAGGAGAAAAACATGGCTGGCAACTATTGTTATTGGTTTTTATATTCTATTATTTTTTTACTTTTGATTTTTTTTTTTTTTTTTTGCAATATTTATATTTTTGTATTATAAGATGTGGTTTTTTGTTCAATAATGGTCATAATGCCAGTTGTTAACAATGCAGGGATTTTTATTGTCTGTCTAAAAACACTATTACAGTCGTGTGTTCTTACATCGATGGATTTTGATGTGTATAAAGTGCTTACTAATGTTAAATAGGAAGAAAGAGTTTATAACATTTACAGATTCATTACAGCTCTTAGAGGATTTTAAAAGGAAAGTGGTTTTCACAGACTGCCATGTTTGTTTTGTTGTTTTTCTCCTTGGTTGGCGCGGATGTGTCGTTTTTCAGTTACAAAGATAAATGTATGCCATATAATTTATTTATATGAAAATTTATTTTTGTAGTGTACATAGTAGGTGTCAAGGTATTTGACAGAAGTATATTTTTAAAGAGTTTTATTATGTAATGCTACCGTTTTTGTTTTTGTTTTTTTGTTTTTTGAGAACGTAACAGAGACGTTAAGTGATTAAGGTGCACACTTTCATTGCAAACTTGTTCTCGAACTTTCACAGTGTTACCGTAGAACTCGGAAGAGGTTTTGTGAAAAGCTAGCCATGAAAGTAGAACAAATGTACTAGCTCTCAGAATAATAATAATGATGATGATGATGATGATGATGATGATGATGATAATAATAATGTTCAAACACTGATAGAATTCTAACAAATAAAAATATTATAACTTATTTGTGTCTCTGTTGTAAATAACACTGTCTGACTGAAGTGATCTGTATTAAGTCAGAAACCTGAAGCCCGTCCTCAGCAAACACACCAGAGATTGAAAGCTGGGTCCAACAGCATTATCTTTCTCGGGCTTTCCACTCTCTGACATCTGGACGCTAAACCCGGCCCCCCCACCCGGCGGCGCTCCCCTCTCCTCTATGATTCTGATTGACAGTTTTATAGACTGCAAGGAAATTGGTTGTAGTTACAATACAGCTGGTGTGCTCGGAGTAATGAAAAGGGGCATATGGCCTCCAAAAACATGCTGATGGAAACTGATTCGGGCTGACCCCTCGTAACTTGGCTGCATGGGTGGTGGCCATTTATTATTCATACCCCAGCATGCAGAGCTGCTTTCTGTCTACTGTACCCTTTAATGCGTCCTGAGTGATGGGCTGCAGCCTACTCAACGTCTGGACTGATAGCCAATCAGGTCATGTGATCACTGTGATCCTGCAGTAGCATCATGCCCATATTAGGAGCTATTATTGCTAATTTACTTTAACGCTATTATATAACACCAGCTACTCACACTGTAGCTACTACCGCTAGTGTACTTTAACGCTATTCTATAACACCAACTACTCACACTGTAGCTACTACTGCTAATGTACTTTAACACTATTATATAACACCAACTCCTCACACTGTAGCTACTACTGCTAATGTATTTTAACACTAATATATAACACCAACTACTCACAATGTAGCTACTACTGCTAATATACTTTAACACTTATATAACATCAACTACTCACACTGTAGCTACTACTGCTAATGTACTTTAACACTATTATATAACACCAACTACACACACTGGAGCTACTACCGCTAATGTACTTTAACACTATTATATAACACCAACTACTCACACTGTAGCTACTACTGCTAATGTACTTTAACACTATAACAACTACTCACAATGTAGCTACTACTGCTAATGTATTTTAACACTATTATATAACACCACCTACTCACACAGTAGCTACTACTGCTAATGTACTTTAGCACTTTTATACTCACACTGTAGCTACTACTGCTAATGTACTTTAACACTCTTATGTAACACCACCTACTCACACTGTCGCTACTACTGCTAATGTACTTTAATGCTATTACATAACATCAACTACTCACACTGTAGCTACTACTGCTAATATACACTGCTCAAATACTGAAATAACACATCCTAGATCTCAGTGAATAAAAAATTCCAGTTGAAAATCTTTATTTATTACATAGTGGAATGTGTTAAGAACAAAATAACAAAAATGATCAATGTAAAACAAAATTATTACCCTTGGAGGTCTGGATTTGGAATCATACTCAAAATCTCATACCACCCTCATGGAGTCTGTTTCTGACAGTTTGAGCAGAAACATGGATATTAGTGAGCTGCTGGAGGTCATTTTGCAGGGCTCTGGCACTGCTCCTCCTTCCTCCTTGCACAAAGGAGTAAGGTAGCGGTCCTGCTGCTGGGTTGTTGCCCTCCTACGGCCCACTCCATGTCTCCTGGTGTACTGGCCTGTCTTCTGGTATCTGCTCCATGCTCTGGACACTGTGCTGACAGACACAGCAAACCTTCTTGCCACAGCTCACATTGATGTGCCATCCTGGATGAGCTGCACTACCTGAGCAACTTCTGTGGGTTGTAGACATCACCTCATGCTACCTCTATGGTGAGAGAACTGACAAAATGCAAAAGTGACCAAAACATCAGCCAGAAAGGATGAGAACAGAGAAAAGGTCTGTGGTCACCACCTGCAGAACCACTCCTGTATAGGGGTTGTCTTGCTAATTGCCTCTCCTTTCTACCTGTTGTCTGTTCCATTTGCACAACAGCAGGTAAAATTGATTCACAATCAGTGTTCAATCAATCAATCAAATTTTATTTATAAAGCGCTTTTTACAACTGATGTCACAAAGCAGCTTTACAGGCTTAGTAATAACAGACATCAAATCATTACTCCCTAATCCCCGGTGAGCAAGCCAACGGCGACAGTGACAAGGAAAAACTCCCTCAGAGCTGGAGAAAGAAACCTTGGGAGGAACCAGACTCACATGGGGGACCCATCCTCCTCTGGTCTGCTAATTCTAAGTGTGTGATGAATCATAATCATATGATCTTGTTGTAAAGTTCAGGTGAGCTGATATGGTGACAGTAGTGGGACAGGAATGATGATGATAGTGGGTGCCATGATAATGGCCAGAAAGTCCAGTGTTGCTTCCTAATTGGACAGGTTGGTTTCACAGAAGTGTGGTTGACTTGGAGTTACATTGTGTTGTTTAAATGTTCCCTTTATTTTTGTGAGCAGTGTACTTTCATCACTATTAAGTAACACCAACTTACTGACCAACTTTAACACTGATCATTAAGGTAATCACTCGCTTCTGATTGGCGCTATTGACTGTTAACTTAAATCTCCTCTTTCTAGTCCCTGCCTTTGTTTCCACTGAGGTAGCTGGTTTCATGGCCTTTGTGTTTTTATTTTGAAAGAGTGTATGGCTGTGTGTTCTCTACAGAATTCTCAAACAGGACTAGTGGAGACAATCCGAGGTGTCTGAAGTCCAACGTGCAGTTTTTGCAGTCAGTGAAGGTTTGAGGTGCAGGTGTTGTCCAACTTTGTCACAATGTTCTTAATAACTACTAATAAATAAATAGCCAAGCCTTCATTTTTCACTGCAGCGTTAAACACATGTGAATTGAAAATAATAAAAGTATCAGAAAGAATAATTTTCTGTCACTGCTCCGTTGCTCACGTGCAGATATAAAGGAGCCAACTTCAGCTTGGCTGGTCAACTGTGTTTGAGAGTAAAAATTTGGGTTTTTTTGGAGACAGTCCTCCAGCACTCCATCACATCCAAAGACTCTGCAGATGTGCTCTCTGCTAATTCCTCTTATGACCAGACAATACAGACGACTGAGCATCCATCCCTGTGCCGGACAGCTTTACAGAACGAACTCAGAGGCTCCCTCTTGCCAGCCTCCCAGCGCAAAGCTGGGACCCATTAATGGAGGAATTCAGAGGACCTGAAATCACACATCTCATCACTCAGAGAGAGAGAGAGAGAAAGAGGAGGAAAAGGAAGGAGAAGGAGAAGGTGTTTATTTTTCAGTGTTGGAAGCTGTGGTCCAGCTGTTTGGCAACAGCAGGACAAGATTTGAATAGGAACGCCCAGAGGAGCATTACAGCCACCACCACCACCACCATCAGCCAGCGAGTGAAGTCAAGTCGCTGCCTGAAAGCTCCGGAGCCAAACTCCGCTGCCAAAAAATGATGGTATGACATGCATCTCCTGAATTTGCTAAGAGAGACGTAATGTATGAAGGACAAAGAGGCATTGTTAGTAGCGTATGATGTATTAGTAGTACGTGGAATGTTCACTGGTGCATTTAGCAGCAACAAGTAATCATGCAATTTACTGAAACTCTGGCAAGACCCTTGAGAAGTCCCTTGAGGCCCCGGAAGTTTAAGAATAATAGTGCAGAAAACCTGGATATTTCCCTCTGACATGCTATTACACCAGCTGAGTTGCAAAAAGTTAAAATAAATAAAATTTGAATATTGTGAATACGTTTCATAATTTAATTCAAAAAGGTTATAGGTCATATTGTATATTTATTACACATAAAGTGACAGATTTCAAGTCTTTTTAGTTTTAGTGCTGGCTTATAGCTCATGAGTTATAATACAGTAATGTGATGATCAGTAGTAGTGTTGGCACTGTGGGCAGCTGCTGGGCATCTCCATAAAGCTCGATGCTGAGAGTTTGGTAAACTGTAGATATAAATGAAAGTGTAAGTAAGAACTGTAACCCGTCCCTGCTTTTAATCCTTGTGTTACCTCTTGACATTTTTGGTGATATTGTGGATTCACTTGAAACTTGCTAACTTGGGTCCCGAGCGGCTCAGCAGGCTAAGATGTTGACACTATGACCAAAAGATCGCGAGTTTGAATCCCGGTCATGCTGTTTGCCAACAACAGCCGGGGCCAAAGAGAGCAAAAATATGCAGTGTTCTCTCTGGGCGGGTAGATGGCGATCTCTATCACTCACACATTACAATGTCTGCTGGCTCAGGCGTCTACTGATTGGTCCATTCAGAGCTGGGAATCCTGCGCTTTTCTCTGAGTGCATTAGGCTCCCCAGTGATGGTGTATGAGCAGTAGTTCTAAAAGAGGTGGTGGCTGCATCACATGCAACGGAGGAGGTTTGTGCTTGTCTTCACTCTCCTAGAGTCAGGGACAGTGCAAAAGTGATGGGGAGAGTCCTAACGGAGGGGATGGGCTAATTGGCTACTACGACATTGGGAAGGGGATAAAAACAGGCAAAAACTTAGAAAGAAAAGAAACTTGCTAACTTTTTATTATGTTTTACAATGCATTTTCAATAAACTAGGCAAGCATGTAGTAGAAGTGTTTTATAGTATCAGGCAACGTCCTCTGTTGATAAAAACAAGCCCAGCATGAGATGTCTGCCTATCTGCTCTGCTGCAGATTTTTCTTATGACTTTTATTCCTCTGTTATAGAAGTAGAATTACACTTTTTGCCAATGTGGTTGCACACAATGGAATTTACCCAGGGAGCAGTTGGGAGTTAGGTGCCTTACTCAAAAGCACTTCAGTCATGACCTGCCCAGAGATCAAACTAGCAACCTTCCAGCCACTAGACCAGATCCCTAACTACAAGACCACGGCTGCCCCAGGGACATTTCTGCCAGTGGCCGACCGGAGACTGTCCCCAGAAAACGGGTTTACTTTACCACATAATATGCAGCTGTTTGTTGTGTTCTGTGAAAGCTGGAACAGCCACTTCCTTCAAAAAACACCACCGAAATGACGAAGCATCACCTCGCATCGCTGGCCTAAATATTTTGGCATGCGTAAATACACAAGCAAGGCACGGGAACGTGGGGCGTGAGCAAGCACGAAGAATGATTACACTGAGTGACGTTGTTTACTTTGATTTCCTCACGCATCATTTACTTTGCTCCACTGGTAAACCAAACCGTTATTTACGTTTGGGCTCCAGTGATTGTGGAGCATGAGCCAAGGCCAAGGTTTCTCGTAATGCTTACACAGACCTCACTGCGCTGCTTTTTCTCTTTCTCCTCGCCTTCCAAGCCCAACCACATACCAGCCCCCAAGCCTCCCCCCCTTTTTTCGCCACATGTTTCCATGAGAGTGATGTACATGTGTTTACTGCAAAGATGACAAACGTATGTTTTGTTCCCTCTCTCCTGCTTCCTGAAGGTTTACCAACTGATGGACCTTCTTCCTTTTTTGTTTAAACTATAGGCTGTTTGTTCTCTCCAGCAAACACGCAACAACCTATGGAAACATATGCGTCATCTGAAGAGGAAGAGAGAGAGAGAGAGAGAGAGAGAGAGAGAGGGAGGGAGAAGTTAAATGCTTTCATGTGTATTTGGGAGTGTTGCGTGAACACAATATTCTGCTAATCCAAATAAAATTACAGCATCTGATTTCACACGCGCTGCATGGAGGAGAGAAATGAAACCCTGCTTTCAATTGCTGCCGTTCAGTGGTGGCCCTGTCCTGGGCCCCGGGTCAATCAAGCTAGAGGAACCTCAATCTAGCTCAAAGAGTGAGAGAAAGGAGGAGAGGCCCAGTGTTTGTAAACAGTTTGGAGTTTGCTAATGATGTACACATTCTGATTCCCTTCCCCAACACTGATTCTGGCATGGGGGCACTAAAGAGCGGGCACTCTTTATTGAAGGGCACCCAGGACGAGTGACCATCCATCTCACCATCTATGCCTCACTGTGTTTGCCTGAACCTCAGTGATATGCACCTACATCAACAGCAGACCTGCAGACCTTATGATAGAGTGAGCAGCATCATGGACTGTAGCATATATTTCTTGGGTCACTTTGAGGCCCTTCAGCTATGAGAGGCCCTATTAGTGTGCTTTTTAGTTAAAGGTGACTGTTCAGGCAGCCCAAATATGATTTCTGGTCTACATTGTATCCAGATTAATCTGGGCAGTCAAAAGCCAAAATGAAATCAGATTTTTGCCACATTTAGAGGTGATTTGAAATGTGATTACAGTCAGATTTGTGATCCGTCGGTCCTAAGTCGCTCAGCAGGCTAAGATGTTGACACTATGACCAGAGACTCGCGAGTTCAAATCCCGGTCATGCTGTTTGCCATCAACATCCGGGGCTTAAGACAGCAAAAAATGTCAGTGCTCTCTCTGGGCAGGTAGATGGCGCTCTCTCTCCCTATCACTCACACATTGCAATGTCCGCTGGCTCAGACGTCTACTGATTGGTCCATTCAGAGCTGGGAGTCCTGCGCTTTCCTCCGAGCGCGTTAGCTCCCCAGTGACGATATATCAGCGGTAGTTTGAAAAGAGGTGGTGGCCGTATCATATGCAATGGAGGAGGTGTGTGCTTGTCTTCACCCTCCTAGAGTCAGAGACAGTGCAAAGTGATGGGGAGAGTCTCGTAGCAGATGGGACGGGTTAATTGGTTACTACCACATTGGGAAGGTGATAAAAATTGGCAAAAAAAAAAAAAAAAAGATTTGTGATCCGGATGCTCTGGCTGCTCAAATCAGATTTTCACGTCACTCACAAAGTAACAAATAACTACACGTCAAACCCAGAGTGAGGGAAGTATGCGGATTCAAGAAGAGTCACAAATAGCTCTTTTCCACCAAAATAACTCTGGTTCTTGAACTGGTGCTGTTCGGGCTTATGAGAACCTCGGTGCTTTTTAGTGAACCAGCCCACATTTCCACTACTTTTAGTTGAACCGAGGATACGTCATGGTGTACGTCATCAACAAAGCGGAATTATAAGCAAGATGGCGGAGCTCATAGACTACTTGCGAGCATTTGTGTTCTTGGTACAAATGTTTGTTTCACTTCACAAGTCAAATCTCGTCTTCCCTCATCCAGCTTCACTGCGCGATAGCTCCTTTTTAGAATCTCTGTAGTCCTTTTTTAGCTTCTTTAGCTTATTTATCACTTGCTCTCCTGAACGAACAAACCCTGCCCGAGCTAAATCCTCCACCAGCTCGCTGTAGAGTTTCTCCTTTCTAATACTCCTCTCAAGTTTCTCCTGAAACTCCGGAGAACACCAAATAGATAACAAAAACTGAGTTTCTTCAATGGACCACTGTACGCTACGAGTCGCCATCTTCTTGCGTTGAGTGCGCAGGTGCGTTTGGTTCGCACTGAAACACCAAGTATTTTTTGGTTCCCGCTGCAAACGAACGTTCCTGGTTCGGGGCGGTATTTTTGTGGGTGGAAATGCGCCGAACGGTTCAAAATGAGGTTCGTGAATCAGAACGGTGCCGGTTCCGTGTTGGTGGAAAAGTGTTAAAAAGGCAACAGAGCAAACTCCCAGGTTGCCAGGTCCCTAAAACCTCTCCAGCCCACTGTCTGACAGAAAGTAAAACTAAAACTAACCCAAAATCTAAAGAGTCTAATCACAGATGTTTGAGGAAGTTATGATTTAAAAAAATTTTTTATTACTCATAAATCTTATTTTAGTCTCAATCTAATCTATATTTTCAGATCCCTCCACTACATGTTCAAAGTCCAAAAAGTAACACCCCATCTCTGAAATTTTAATCAATCACAATGTATGAGCTATTGTCTCTGACTTTACATCTAAAGGTGGACCAACAAGGTAGTTGTGTCTAATAGAGGACAGTGAGTGGACACACTAGCAGTTCACTCACTAAGACACCACCATCACATCAGTGTCCGGTACACAGTTTGAATACAGCTTCATTCCGGGGAGTTGGACATTGTTGGTAGAAGCCGGCTTCCGATGGCTAGATGTGAGTATGTGCGGGCCAAGGCCAAGAAACAGCAGCCATGATGGCCCGGCGCCAGCGGTGAACAGAAGTAATGAGTGAGAAAATCAGCCCAAAACGCTGCACCTGAGAGACCGAGACGCGCTGAGCCAGCAGTGTTCATCAAATACGCCCTTATTTTCCTCCGCTCAGCCGTACGTGTCATTTCACCAGTGTTAATGTTTAAATCTGAGGCTAGCAGTGGAGGAGTGTGAGCGGATCAGAACTGTGTGTGTGTATATGTGTGAGGGTGTCAGATACTATATAATCCTGCCTGAATCCTCTGCACTAATTAAAAGCACATGTGTGTCAAAGTCTCAGTCAATTACAGAACCAGGAGGACGGTCTATCTGCCGTAATCAGGACTCGCCTCGGCAATCTGACACCAGCTCAGAGAGTCTGGGGTCTGATGTGGTAACGTTCATCAGTTTAATGAAAGTGAAAGTGACACATTGCGCACAGAGGAGTTTGACCTCCTCGTTTAACCCCTGCAGTGAAATACACTTAGACACACAGTAGGGGGCAGTGAGTACACTCACCCAGGTGGGCAGCCATATCCACGGTGCCCGGGAAGCAGTTGGGGTTTAGGTGTTTTGCTCAAAAGCACTTCAGTGGTGCTCTGTCAGTTCAGTAAATCGACCTTCTGCCCACAAGGCTGGTTCCCTAACCTCCGTGACTTACATCTAAAGGTAGTGGATGTGGGTTGAGAAAAGCACTGGTGATGCATTTTCACGTAACACTGCTATTTAGGTGACTATTGACTTTTAGTGTTTATTAGCAATGTTAGCCTTGCATTTAAAATTAGCGAATGTGGGTTGAGAAAAGCATGTGTGATGCATTCCCATGTAACACTGCTATTTAGGTGACTATTGACTTTTAGTGTTTATTAGCAATGTTAGCCTTGCATTTAAAGTAAGCAAATATGGGTAGAGAAAAGCACTGATGGTGGATTTTCATGTAACTCTGGTATTTAGGTGACTATTGTCTTCTAGCGTTTTGTTAGCAGTGCTAGCCTTGCATTTAAAGTTCGTGGATATAGTTTGAGAAGAGCACTGATGCATTTTCATGTAACACTGCTATTTAGGTGACCACTGACTTCTAGTGTTGCCTTGTAGCTCTGTTTTTAAATAAAGCAAAGTTTGGACTTGAAACAAGTGAGAAATTATGTAAATCTGATTTTTGAATGACCCATTTCCATCAGAAGGGTCTTAGATGTTGTGTATATAAAAAAATTGATCCATGTCTTTGTGTTTAAATGTAATATTAGAGGAATACTGTATGCTCTCTGAAATAATATTAGACTGGAAAGTGCAGATCAGACATCTCCACTGGCTAAGATGGTGATCCATTTCTAAAGATGAGTGGAGGAGTTCTTCACTGTTTCAGATTGGTCACAGAGCATTTCCTCTCTCTCCAATGAATCCCTCGCTTCCTCACCAAGTAATAAAGGCCTGCCTGGCAAAAAAATGTCTGGAATTGCTGTAAACTGCCTTAGAAGGCGACTAGGCTGTGCCATGAAACCTTAGGCTTTCTCAGTAAATAAGCCGGGTATGCTGGCAAGAGCCACACATTGGGATCATGAAGGCTTAAGAAATGGCCTCTATAAAGTTTGTAGGGCTCCGTTAAATTGTTTATGTGAACAGAAGTGTCTCTCTTAATGGAAGCTTCTTCTGAAGTCTTACTGTTTGAACCCGTTCACAACACCAAACTGGACCAACAGAAAGGAGAAGAAATTCTGATAATAACTTTTAATAGGAATCAGTGTTAAATTAGAATTTGGTGAAAAAGTTTATTTGTGTTCACAATTGAATGAAAAAATCTAAACAGACATATTTTATATTAAATACACAAAAAGTGACATATTTTAAGTTTTCTTTGTGTGTTTTAATGTTGATCATTATGACGTATAGTTCATTAAAACTATAGTTCATTAGAAATGCAAAATCTCAAATTATTTTTCATATTTTATTTGGTGTAAATATAAAACATAAAAGGCTGAAATGTGTCCCTTTATGTGCAATGAAATATATTGAGTTTCATTTTTAAAATTTAATTCTGAGCACAAATAAACTTTTTCAAACATTTTTAAAGGTGCACTATTAACTCTTTTGTGAACACTGGATCAAAAAACAATTTTAAAATCGATCATAGTGCTTTGCTATAAACCAGCCAATCAGAGCAGAGCAGTTATTTATGAGCTCACCATAAAAGATAAAAAGGCTTGTTTTAGTCTAACATTGTAGAGCTTTAAATGGATGTGTTAAACTGTATCTAGTGCATCCCTACACTACTACAGGTTCTAATGGGGACATTTAGTCTAACTCAGATTCCACTTTGGAAGGTTCCAGAAGGACATTTTGTCTAACTGAGGTTTGATTCTTTCTTGGCTTTGTTAGAAGTGGGATCATCAGGGAAGGTGATTTGATTTTAATCATGTTCTAATTTCATGTTCTTTTCTTTTTTAATTTTAAGTAAATTTAGTTTTTTTCTTTTCAATCTGTAAAATAATTTTAATAACCACAGTGTATGAAAGGTGCTATAAAAATACTAATGCATCGTCAAAATTTAGAATATACTGTGGATAAAAAATGGTCATAATTTAATTCATATTTTAAGCCTTTTTTGTTTAGATGTTGATACTGTTTCAGTAGTAGTTTACTCATAATTTTCTAATTATTTGAGATTCTGGAGCTATAAGTCATACTGATCAACAGTAAAACTAAAAAGGGTGAAATATGCCACTTTGTGTGTAATGAGTATAAAATAAATTAGTTTACCTTTTTAAAATTAAATTAAGAAACAAACCTTTTCAGCATATTCTCATTTTTGGAGATGCCCTTTTAACTCTTTTTGTAAGATTTTTTTTTCTGTGTGCTATTGAGTTGCTTTGCTATAAACCAGCCAATCAGAGGAGAGTTCATCAAATTATATGAGCTTACCATAAAAGGTAAAATAGCATGTTTCAGTCTAAACTCAAATCGTAGTGCATTAAATGGATTTGTAAAACTGTTTCTGAACATTTTTCACCACTAGATTACTAAAGGTTCTAGTGGGACATTTTAGTGTAACCATGATCCCAATTTGAGATGTTCTAAGAAGGACATTTAGCCTAATTGTGGTATTAATTTGGGAGGTTCTAAGGGGGACATTTTAGTCTAACCATGATCCCAATTTGAGAAGTTGTAAGAGGGACATTTAGTTTAACTATGATTTTATTTTGGGAGGTTCTAAAGGGAACATTTAGTCATCTGTGAAGATTGATGCCTTCTTGGCTTTGTCAGACATGTGAAAATCTGGAAACTTGAGTTTTGGTTTTTAATACAATTTTTATTTTATATTTATTCTTTTTTTTTGTGGTAGTCGCATATTAACCCAACCCATTAGTGGCTCTCCCCATCACTTTGCACTGTCCCTGACTCTAGGAGGGTGAAGATATGCACAACCCTCCTCCACTGTGTGTGATGCAGCCATCACCTCTTTTCTAACTACCGCTGACACACCGTCACTGGGGAGCCAACGTGCTCGGAGGAAAGCGCAGGGTCTCTAATTTCGATTGTACCAATCAGTAGATGCCTGAGCCAGCGGACATTGCAATGTGAGAGTGATAGGGAGAGTGAGAGCACCATCTACCCACCCAGAGAGAGCATGGCCAATTTTTGCTCTCTATGGGCCCTGGCCATTCAAACTCACAATCCTCTGGTCATAGTGTCAGCGTCTTAGCCTGCTGAGCCACTCGGGGCCCACTTTATTCTTAATTTTAAGTTGAATTACCTCTGTATATCATTTTCCTGTCTGTATAGAACTTCAGACATCAGAGAACATCTTAAAAAACTGAATCAGTACCATCTACGGCACCTTTAATAAGACCAGACTTCGGGATGGTACTGTATGTGTTGAGCTGTGTGGAGGTGGCACAGAGAGGAGAAGATTGGAGTGTTAGGCAACGCAAGATAGAGAACATCATCTGAATCACATTAACCCAAATCTGAAGACTGATGAGCGGAACCGTAGAGCCACGCACAGATGTGGGCTAAACGAGGAGCGAATCAGCCCATCATCTTTCATCCCAGTGCGCTTGTAATTAGAGTTACCCAAGTAAACCGGGCCCGGTTCTGAGGAGATCTCTCCTTAATGAAGACAAACAGAGATCGCATGCCATTCAACTTCTAACACAAAGCAGATCAATCAACGAGGACCTTGTTCAGGCCCAGCAAGCCTCGCCTCAATTATAACTGCCACCCGAAGGCGCCATATCGATTCCACATCCCAGGCCTCCACCCAAAGACATACCACTGATCTGCGCTGAGGAACCAGCAGCTCGCAGCAGAACTGACGGCACATTCCTGCAGAAAAGATTTATGAATTGTAAGCAAGACAGGACATCTGTTTTTTCATCCCCCTGCTGAAAGACGTCCCGGTCTCCTGATGCCATTTTTTACCCGCCTAATTGCTTTTGCTCTCCTCAAGCAGAACTTGGAGAGCACTTTCCTTGTTTGGGGCCATTAAACATTTGTTTTGCTTCCATTTCATATTTGTCATCAGACCTGTAAGCTGTCGCAACACAACTCTATTGTGCTGCACTTCAAAAAGGACCAGTCCATCCAAAAATCTAAGACAGGCATCAAACACAGTTGTAGTTGCTGATCATATTTATGTATCAATAACAGTCAATTTACTTCTTAGCTAGTCATACAGTTTCTGCAGTCTGTGATGGTTTGAGCTGCTGCTGTTGGAGATTTTAGAGCACTTCATGCTTCTATCTGCTGACATGCTTTATTGAGATGCCCAGCACATGCCCACAGAACCAACACTATTACTGACCATCATACTACTGTTATAACTCATGAGCTAGTCAGACTGATCAACATTAAAGCAAAGGTTTTGACTTTTTGTAAAAATCAACTGGCCGAGTGTTATTTCCTACATTCAGTGTGGAATAATGGATGAATGGTTAAATGAATGAATGAACGTTACACTTATATAGCACCTTTCTCAAACCCAAGCACATTTTACAATTAACACAATTTACACACTTACAACTCAACCACAAAGTGAGAAGCGGCAGCCAGTCACACACAGCGTACTCTCAACCGGAAGTGACCGTCCACCTGGAGGACTGCATCGAGCACTAGGGGGATCACCCAGGACAGTGTGCCAACCATATCTGGACATACATACATTCATTCACACACACCATGGTAATTTAGAGTAGCCACTTCACCTGATCTCCATGTTTTTGGACTGTGAGAGGAAACCCACGGAGACACCGAGAGAACATGGAAACTCCACCCAGATGGGAACTCAAACCCAAGACCTCAGTGCTGAGAGGCAAACGTGTCACTAAGCCACAATGTTGCCCAGTGGTTAATTTATTGTTTTTTGTTTTCTTTACCTGCTTTTGTTTAATATGTTCTTTTTGTACTTTTCTTCTTATCTTTGTTATTGTTATTTCTGTGTTTTTTAGTCTGTAAAGCATTTTGAATGGTTGAGGTGTTCACTCTAAACTTTTGCTTCAACTATTCAGATTTTGAGTTGGTATCACTAGGGCCCTCTAGCAAGCTTATGACACTGCTTCATGTTGCAGTCCAGCAGGACAATGCCCCTCCCAGCCTCCAGAGGTCGCTGTTGCCAGAATACTAACAGCTTTCCTCACCTGTAGACTGTTGTTCATCTGCCTTCTATATAAGCTAAACTAATTGTCAACTTTATTTGAGGTCTTGATAGTGTATCCTGTATTCCTGAGCATTACCTTTCTGTGGATTATTATTGTGTTGGCTGTGAACCCTTACCTGGACTCTGACCCTGATTTTTGGATTTCCTTATGGTTATTGTTTGCCTCAGTAGTTTGTCACAGTGAGTAGTTTATTGACTCTCCTGAACTGTTTGTTATTGTTTAGTTTTAATAAATACTTGCACTTGGATCCTGGCTTCTGTCTACCATTACAGTTTAGACTCTTTGATTGGATAGTCTAGATTGGTTAGCATTACTGAAGGCCTAGGTGTGAAATGCATGGTCCGCCACTGTATTTTAATGATATTTTAATCTATAAAACACACCAGATAATGAAACAGTGAATCAGAGTACAGTTTTTATAGGAAACACAATTCAGGTCCTAGCCCCCACTGAGCAAGCCTGAGAGGATAGTGGCAAGTAAACCTCCTCAGTAGTAGGAGGTGAAAACCTTGAGAAGAACTGAGGATCAGTAGACCCGTCTCTGTCTGACACAGGATAAGAAAGATAAGTCAGATGAGTAATAGTTAGAGATTTAATTAAAAATAGAAGTGTAGACTTTGTCTTCAGCAGGTCTCCATGTGTTCAAGCCTTGGACAGGATGATGGCAAGGGCAGAGCCTAACTCCTGTACAACAGGACATGGACCAAAGCTAGTACTTCGGCACCTGAAAGCAACAAAGAGGACACAACGTGCTTCTTTTTAAAGACAGATAGTGGCGTGTGATTGCTCAGGATAGTAGATGAATGTGACAGAGTTATTGGCAAAAAGCAAAATTGGTTCCATATAGTAGAGTTCTATGGCTTTGTTCTATGGTACTATACAGAACCCTTTATGGTACCCTATATAGACTCACTATACAAACCACGTCATTTCACGTTTTCTTCTGTTTCTCTCTATTGTGTATTTTGGTGTTTGTACTTTTTCCTTGTATTTTGATTTTGTCTTAGCTTTATTCCTATTAGTATATATTTAGTCCTCTGTTGGTTTACTTCTCTTTGGAGCCCTCCTTTTTGCTGTTGTTTACACATTTTGTTTTGACTTTGGATTGTTTATTATGACACACATTTACTGCACCTTTTTTGAGAAACTTCATTTGTGTGCACTTCCTCATTTATTTTCACTAATAAGCAGTTATTTAATCTATTCTTCATAGCAAATATGATTTGTTAGTTATTTTACCTTTTTTTTTTACCTTCTTTGTCTCTTTAAATCAGGGTTAGGCAAGTCCAGGCCTGGAGTGCCAGTTTCCTGCACAGTTTGGTGATCTACCTGATCAAACACACCTGATTCAACTCAGCGGGCAATTAGTATGTTTCAAAGTAGTATCAGAGCAGTGACATCACCAAACTGTGCAGGAAACCGGCACTCCAGGACTGGAGTTGCCTACCCCTGCTTTAAATGCTCGGTCACATCTAAACAAACGTATTGCTCAGGGGTTGTTTTTTGTCTCTGGTGGTTTGTTCTTTTGTTTACCTGCATGTGTTTGCTTTGTTAGCTTCCTTGTTCATTAAGACATCTGTGATCCTCTGTGTTAGCCCTCCTTGTTTATTGAGACTTCAATGGTCCTCTGTGTTAATCTTCCTTGGTTCTTGAGACCAGCCGTCCTCTGTGTTAGCCTACCTTGTTTATTGTGACCATGGACATAATTTGGTGGGGGTGAGAGGGGGAACATGTTCCCTTTCATTTTTTCAAAGGCAGTTTTGGTTTCCTGCTGTTTTTACCATCCAAAAACAATGTTACACTATCATAAATTGAGACGGCTCAAGGTGAAACCTGTTTTCTTGTTACACCTCCCAGAAGCTCATTGAATGTTGGTTGTCCTTTAGTCCGTTTTCACCTATTAGCATGTTGGGCATTTGAATCTGTTGAATCATTGAATGAGTTGATTATGTACAAATGTTAACAGTTAACCCTTCTGTGGTCTTTGGGTCAAATTGACTTATGTTAACTGCTTATTTTTACTCAAAAATGAGGTATAATTTTATGTAAATTAGGTATATTGACAACACATTCTAAAAATAAGTGTAAAATTGGTAGTAATGAGTTGGAGTGAAGTTGACTAACAAGGTGAAATGGAATTGGATGATCATTTTATGCTGCATGCTTTACAACCAGTCAAACCACAAAGGGGACAGTGAACTTAAAAGTAACAATAGAAAACTACAAGAACTACTAGAAAACACAGTGACCTGGAAGAGTTTGAGTTTTTAAAATTTTCAATTTAATAATGCATTAATATTTGATTAATAATTAATATTCATTTTTTTAAATTTATTATTAATCATTATTATTAATCATTATTATTAGTATATTATTAATAGTAACTAATAATTCTTTTAAAAATATTATTATTAAACAAAACTTAAATTCACAAAAAAAAAATAAAATAAAATAAAATTTTGAAAAAAAAAAAAAGACTTTGACCTGGTTTTCCCTGGCAGGGTCACATATGTTATTAACAAAGGCGTTGAACTTAACACAATGAGATTGTGTCATCTCTACCAATTGGTAGATGTATGTTAGGCTTACAAACATCCACTAGAGGTCAGAAATGTAACATTTTCTATTTTGAATGTAACCGTGGATAGAACCATTGTCTTTACCAAAGAACCCTTGAAGAACCTTCTTTACACATCAATAAGCATAAGCATTAAATAATAAGCATAAAAAATAACAATAAGGATTAAAAAAATCATTTCAAGAGAAGATCTGGCACCATATGTTCAGCATCCTCAATGCTGATGGTTGACTACACTTATTTGGGAGGACAGTGGAAAGAAAGCCTCTCGTCCTGTCCATGTTTAACCTGGGCAGGCCGGGGTCGGTCTGGCCACACCTAGTCTGCACGCTTCTGTTCTGGGCGAGTTAAGAGGCCAGCTCGGGGGCTGCTGGCCGGGGCTCCTGGTTTCTGTGGGCCGCAGTAATGTGTGCAGCCAGCACATTTTCTCTCAGGATAAATAAAGAGATCGGAGGGAGCTCTGAGCATTGGGCTGAAGCACTCCGAGTGCGGCCTGTTGGGCGTCTGGAAGTGGAAATGAAATATTCGGCTGAGAAAGTAGAAAGAGGACATAGTTCTGTCACTGCTCGGGCGCTGCCAGGTACGAAAGTGAACCGGGGCGGGAGCCAAACTGAACTAATTTGTCAGCACTACCATCTGTGCTTCTCTTGGCCTCCTTGGCCCGTGGACAGGCCCTCGGCGGTTGACATCCGAACTGCTTGGAAGATATGAGTGTTTCTCATGGTTTGGCTAAGCGACAGTTCTCTCCTGCCACCCACTTAGTGATCTCAGTAGCTGGACACGACGGCTCTCTGCCAACCTCTGTACTCTACCATGCAGGTCTCTCTCTCTCTCTCTCTCCCGCCCTCAATTTTTTCCTCAAGATCACCCATTTTGAGCTTAGTTAAAACACAGATGGTTGCTAGCCCAGGCATTAAACCACACCACAGTTTTTCCCTCTCTCTATGTTTTTATTCCTATTTGTATGACTAAATAAGTTCCTCTAAGGCTTTTTTATGTAATGGCCAAAGGAATCTGACCTGAACTGACCTAAACTTACATGAATAACAAATACAGAACGATCCCACTGGTCCTAACATTGGCCTGTAATAAATAGTCCATTCATTTAATTCTTTACAGAGTCCACTGAGCTCCAAGTCAGTGAAATTATGTTAAATCTAGTCTTAAATGTCTAATTTTTCTCATTTTGAGAATGTTGCGATGTTTGTATAAGACTATTTAACTTACATTCAGTCATATTTTACTTGTTTTAAGTCACTTTAATAAGTAAAATCATCTCACTTTACTGTCCTTGTTTTAATCCTCTGCAGTCTGAGGATTTTTCAGACACTCTGATGTAGTCTGACATGCCTTGACTTTTTTAAAATAAATTACCTATTTTCAGATGTGCTGATATATTGTGAAAACACACTCTAAACATTTCTAGTCAAGACTTTTGAGCTCAGAACTGAATAAACAGAGGTGTTGGCTACACACTGCTCATTACAGTTTTTAGACATTGTATGTGGTTAATTAATGTGAGGTGACGTGTTTTACTCATTCAGTGGTTCCTAGATTAAATATTTATTAGAGGTGTGAGCACTCAGATGAGATCTTAGTTCAATATCAGATCATTTTACTTAAGTTACTTAAAACAAGTAAGGCATGTCTGGTTATATGTTTAAGTATCTTAAAACAAGCTTACAATGTTCTCAAAATTAGAAATATTAGACATTCAGACTAAATTTAACATAATTTCACTTGCTAAGTACTTGTTTTTTGCAATACATCAGCACTTTGCTGCTGTGCCCTTCGTTTGTGCTCACAATAATGCACAAGAGGTTAGTTATAAGTGTGATTGTCTTGTTTCTGAGCCACATGCACACTAAAACTAATTAAACGGGTTATTGAAAATCAATATTTGCTGTACTTGGTGCACAGAGAAGGTTTTTCTGTGCAACTTTTCCATTTGGTGAAGGAGCCAGAAGCACCACCCTGCACTGACGAAAGCATGAGGGTGCTCACATACATATAGACACACACACACACACAAGTGCAGAAACCACAGGGGTGGTGAGCTCTAATCTGGAGCCATTAGCCCACTTTAAACACATTCCCCAAGTTATAGCTGCTTCTCCAAGCCCTCGAAAGCACACACAGAGTTTCTCTCTCACTTCTTTCACTGAAACACTGAATACACACACACACTCTATAGGGACAAATGTTTTAGGACAACTCTGCATTCATTGCTAATGAAATCAAGGCTATTAAAAGGAGTTTATCCTGCTTTTGATTCTTTCTACTAAAGGTAGAAATGCTGTCTACTAGATGCTGGAGCCTTGCTGTGAGCATGTGATTGCACTCAGCCAAAAGAGCATCAGGATGTTGGGTGACCAGCACCACCACCTCATCCCGAAAATACTGGATGCAGCACAGAACACAGTTTTACAATGCTGGGGGTCTTTATACCCCTTTAGCCCACACCTGGCATCAGACATGTCAGCAGGTTGATGTTTAGTCCTGTTCTATTGACAGTACTTTTCTACAGGGACTAGACAAGCTGTGTGTACATCTGTGTCAGCTGAATGCAGTTATTAGATGGGTGTCCACAAACTTTTGGACATATAGTGTACACACAGAGGTGTGCATATAGTTGGCTGGCTATTTATGACATATACCGTATGTTGTTTTTATATTATACCAGCATGTAGATTAAATTACAAGTAAATATGTTTTTCTCTAATTTTGATGCAGAGTCAGTGCATTTTGTCCTGAAAATGTGTGAAAACACACACACACACACACACACACACAAATCTCACTTATGTTCGTGCAATCTGCAGGGCTTCATGGGGACGGCCTCTGAATTCCCACAACAGTTCTGCACTACAGTCCACATCCTGGCCCCCAATCTTTAAACAGTCTTCTCATTGTGTGACGCTGACACCCCTGTACCTCACAGTGATTACTCACTGTGCTAAACACTGTACATGCACAGCATCAGTGTAGAGTCCTGAGTGTCTGGGCCAGGCCATGTGACTGAGCTACTGCTGAGACAACCAGTGCAGAACATGTGGAGGAGTTACTTACACATCACTGCTGCTGGATGCTCTGACAGTGTAGTTATCAAACAGTTTCCTGAGGTACATACTGTTGTAATGTATACTTTCTATTTAAACTGCTAAGATGTTGGAACTCTTTTGCTATTATGTGTTTGGTGGCTGCTAGGGGTTGCTATGATATATGTGAGGGTTGCTAGGGTGTCCATATGTGGTTGCTATGATATCTCTGAGGGTTGCTATGGTATTTATATGTGGTTGCTATGATGTAAATGAAGGTTGCTAGGGTAATCCTAAGTGGTTGCTATGATGCCAATGATGGTTGCTAACATGTTATGTGATTGTTATGATGAAAACAGTACAAAGTTTCTGTGTAAACTGATTCTGTGTCAGTATCTCTACAACCTGCAGGACAAGTTAGTGGACAAAAATCAGATTGTAATGATTAAAAAATTTTTTTTTAAAAAAAATAAGAAAGCTGAAGAATACCAGTATTTGGAAGAGAAGAGAATTGAAATAAATAGAAATCAATAATATTTGACTGCCTGCCATGTATTAGAAAAGACAGACTGATAATATTATTAGATATTATTATACATTTCTAAGTATTTTATATGCATTTTTAGACTCATAAATAATCTCTGGGTGAACGTTTTACACTTATTTGTGCTCTTGATATAGAAATTCCAGGACAAACACAATTTTTAACTGTCTTATGTTTTTAAAACAAACACAGCAGAAATCAATAGTCACCTAAATAGCCCAGTCACTTCTGTAAAAATCCCTCCAAGAACAAGGACTTACTGTGAGATTTAAAATTGAATAAAAAACAGTGACTGACTACATCAGTTTTTATTATTGTTTAAAGCTAACAATAAGTTATAGTAAGTCCAAGCCACATCACTCACTCTGAGACACCTTAATTAACATCCAGAAGCAGTGTTAATGAGTTTAGGTATTATTTAGTAGTCTATTGAGTTCTAGTGTTAGTAATGTTTGTATCAGAGCTACAAGTCTATAGGACCAACATTTGGACTCCAGACTTGTCTTGGCTGAGCCACTACATCGACATCATAATTTGTCAGTAAAATATATCTTAAAAAAGTTTTTCTGAGACCTAAAAATCAATATTCAGATCTGAACAACTCTTAATGCTAAATGACACCATATACTACAGCTTTTGCAGGGGTGATCATGCCTGTTGGAAGTGTTTAGACTGAACAGCTCCAGAGAAAAGGCCTTTCTTCTTGAAGCACTGCCACCTCATGGTCATATATAAAATAGTAAAAATATCCTGACCCTGTTGCTCTACAATCACCTCCCTGTGATATAGCAGATACATTCTACAGTTATTGTACAGTACTTTGTATATTATGATATATTACAGTGTATCTACAGTAAAGTACAGTTCTCTGTATGTTATGATGTATTACATTGTATCTGCAGTAGAGTACAGTATTCTGTATGTTATGATGTATTACAGTGTATCTACAGTAGAGTACAGTACTCTGTACATTATAATATATTACAGTGTATCTACAGTACAGTACTCTGTATAGTAGGCCAAGTAAAAAAAAGAATTGGTGATCATCCCAGACCGACCCTCAAAAAAACGCGCCAAACACCCTAGTCTGGCCTAGAATCATTCAAATTTCGCATGCTTCCAATGACGTGATCCCAAATCAATTCTGCACATGTGCAGTACACTTCCTAGTGGCTGTCAATACGAATGCCCGGTCGTTTTTGTGTCTTCTGGGGAGATGTTCCGTACTTCAGTTGAATTTGTAAATCACTCAAGAAGAACATGATCTATGCTTAAGATGGTTTATTTAAGTTTTCAACATCATTTTAATATTCGCTACATACTGTAGCGTCGGAGAAGAAAATAATGTAAAAGGATGAGACATTTACTTACTGAATGCACTTTTGCTCTTTCAATAACAATGAAAACACAGTAGCAATCGCTCACTGCTTTACAACATGAAAGTACGACCAGACTAACTAAATGGACTAAGACACACATTAACGGTAACTTAACTAAAACACACTAAAATAACTCATAGAGACTAGACTACAACTAACAATCATTACACATACAAAAATCCCCTCTTAAAGACCCCAAATAATTACAAAATAGACCCCATAAACACACAAGAGAACTTTATGCAAATACCGTACGACACGCAGCCATCTGATTGGCCGACACCCCCAAGAGCCGCCACAATACTTTTCTACCATCAAAAAAAAAAAAAAAAAAAAAAAAAAAAAAAAACAC
>BRDA01013398.1:1389-14385 GCA_036984385.1 Crenuchus spilurus | reverse complement strand
AGCTGATAACTCAAGCTGGCCATCCTACGTTTACAGAATCACAATAAAAACGAGTACATTCATTGCCCATGTAGTTTCAGTAAAAACACTTTCAAACCTCATCCAGATGTTAATGAAGGTGTCACAGATAGTTTAGGACACAGTATGACTTACTGTGTGTTTTAAACAATAAAAAAACTTGTGTAGCTGAATGATGCGTCAACCATCTGGGAGCAGAAGCTGCAGAACTACAATCAGTTTTAGTGATGATGAGCATCATAAACATGAAGGAATCTGGTGAAAGATCAGTCTTTTACCAGCCGCACTGCTGTCCAAAGTGTCTATTGTCCAATAGACAAGTGCTCTTATCTGACTGCCTGGAAAACCACAGTAAATATCTTACTTACAACTTGTGATACAATTAATTATATTTATTGGCAACAGCATCTTACATGTTGGCCAGAAAAAAAATGCAAACAAGAGGTGTAATTCAAATCAGAGCACAGTTCGAGGCAGAGTGAGAGTACAGCAGTAGTGATTAAGCGAGTAAAAGTGTGCTGGTTAATCTTTCACAGCATTGAATCACCAGGCTGCTAAGAAACCACATCTGCAGACAGGACTGTAGCTCTATTGTTCCTGGTCTGAAAGGAGCCCCCGTGCCTAGTTTGTACTTTGCTCTGGACAAGCAAACGTCACTACGCTGCTGTTTTCTGAGTTAACGCTGTAATCAGACACACATGGCTGTTCACTGAATTCCACTGAGGCCTGAAACTGTCAGTCTGGAGCTGAACACACTGCAGCTATAATGTGTTCTGAAATATCTGTGACAATTTCACCAGCATAGAAAAATTAAAACACAGCCGTGGGCTGAACGGGAGGGGCTGGGCCGCCGTGCGCTGAACGGGCGGGGCTGGGCCGCCGTGGGCTGAACGGGCGGGAAATAAATGCTGTAATTTCACTGTACTTGTGCACTGACAATAAATTGATTCTGATGTTGAAGGGGTGGGATTAAACTGCTGTAGGGTGAAGGGGTGGCGCTAAACTGCTGTAGGCTAAAGGGGTGGCGCTAAACTGCTGTAGGCTGAAGGGGTGGCGCTAAACTGCTGTAGGCTGAAGGGGTGGCGCTAAACTGCTGTAGGCTGAAGGGGTGGCGCTAAACTGCGGTAGGCTGAAGGGGTGGCGCTAAACTGCGGTAGGCTGAAGGGGTGGCGCTAAACTGCGGTAGGCTGAAGGGGTGGCGCTAAACTACGGTAGGCTGAAGGGGTGGCGCTAAACTGCTGTAGGCTAAAGGGGTGGCGCTAAACTGCTGTAGGCTAAAGGGGTGGCGCTAAACTGCTGTAGGCTAAAGGGGTGGCGCTAAACTGCTGTAGGCTGAAGGGGTGGAGCTAAACTGCAGGGTTTTTTTACCTTTAGCTGTTCGTCTTTAGCATGTAGAGCAGCGTCTTTCTCTCTGATCATCTCCTTTAATTGAGAAACCAGCTGCTCAGTCTGAGCCAAACGTTCAGTCACCTCAGACAGGGAGGGACCACCGGCACCAGCCTGAGGGGAGCCAGGGGCCTGAGACAGAAACACAAAAATAGATGAGCTGAGTACATATATAACTCAATGGTTCACCGATAAGGATTAGAAGCAATTATATTGGTTTTTAAATAATACTGTACAGCAGTATTTACTGACTTAGCTAAGGCTTTTGATGCTGAATACCGGTACATTCGTCTCCTTAAAGAAAATCCACTCTCAGCCTCTTACACATAAATACACACATATAAACATACATACAGTACATATATTACTTTATATTACATGACATTACAGTGGTTTGAAAAAGTGTTTGCCCCCTTCCTGATTTCCTGTTTTTTTGCATGTTTGACACACTTAAATGTTTCGGAACATCAAACCAATTTAAATATTAGTCAAAGACAACACAAGTAAACACAAAATGCTATTTTTAAATGAAGGTGTTTATTATTAAGGGACATAAAAATCCAAACCTATATGGCCCTGTGTGAAAAAGTGATTGCCCCCTAAACCTAATAGCTGGTCAGGCCATCCTTAGCAGCAACAACTGCAACCAAGCGTTTGCGATAACTTGCAATGAATCTTTTACAGCATTCTGGAGGAATTTTGGCCCACTCATCGTTGCAGAATTGTTGTAATTCAGCCACATTGCAGGGTTTTCGAATATGAACAGCATTTTTAAGGTCATGCCACAGCATCTCAATAGGATTCAGGTCAGGACTTTGACTAGGCCACTCAAAAGTCTTTCTGAAATGCAGTGTTTCTTTTACGCCAGATGTAATGGGGGACACATCTTCCTTTTGTCTCACCGGTCCACAGAATGTTTTCCCGAAAGCCTTGGGGATCATTAAGATGTGTTCTGGAAAAATTGAGATGAGCTTTAATGTTCTTTTTGCTCAGCAGTGGTTTTCATCTAGGCACTCTGCCATGCAGGTCATTTTTGCCCCGTCTCTTTCTGATGGTGAAGGCTTAAACACTGACCTTAACTGAGGCAAGTGAGGCCTGCAGATCTTTGGATGTTGTTGTGGGGTCTTTTGTGACCTCTTGGATGAGTTGTCGCTGCACTCTTGCGGAAATTTTGGGCGGCCAGCCACTCCTGGGAAGGTTCACCACTGTTCCATGTCTTCGCCATTTGTGGATAATGGCTCTCACTGTGGTTCGCTGGATTCCCAAAGTTTTGGAAATGGCTTTATAATGCTTTCCAGACTGATAGATCTCATTTACCTTCTTTTTCAATTATTCCTGAATTTCTTTGGATGTGTAGCTCTTTAAGGATCTTTTGGTGGACTTCACTTTGTCAGGCAGGTCCTATTTTAGTGATGTCTTGATTGAGAACAGGTGTGGCAAATAATCAGGCCTGGGTGTGGCTAGAGACAATGTATTCAGGTGTGAGAAACCAGTTATGTTTTAACAAGGGGGGCAATCACTTTTTCACACAGGGCCATGTAGGTTTGGATTTTTTCTCCCTTAATAATACACATCTATTTAAAAATAGCATTTTGTGTTTACTTGTGTTGTCTGTGACTAATATTTAAATTGGTTTGATGTTCCGAACCATTTACATGTGACAAACATGCAAAAAAACAGGAAATCAGTAAGGGGGCAAACACTTTTTCACACCACTGTATATTATATAATGGGCCAAAGATTGAGCCCTGAGGTACACCCTTAGGGCTCCATATATGTGCATATATGTGTATACATGTACATGAATATGCACATTAACATATTCATGTGCGTATATTTAATTACATTTTGATGTTAAATATATACAGGGGTTAGAGAATGAAACTGAAACACCTGTCATTTTAGTGCGGGAGATTTCATGGCTAAACTGGACCAGTCTGGTGGCCAATCTTCATTAATGTCACATTGCACCAGTAAGAGCAGAGTGTGAAGGTTCAGTTAGCAGGTAAGAGCACAGTTATATAGTATATTACAATGCACACAACATTATGGTGACATACCAGAGTTCAAAAGAGGACAAATTGTTGGTGCACGTCTTGCTGGCACATCTGTGACCAAGACAGCAAGTCTTTGTGTCTAAATATTATTGAGCCACTTTGGGGTGTTTTGGAGGAGCGAGTCAGGAAACGGTTTCCTCCACCAGCATCACGTAGTGACCTGACCACTATCCTGCAAGAAGAATGGCTTAAAATCCCTCTGACCACTGTGCAGGACTTGTGTATGTCATTCCCAAGACGAACTGACGCTGTATTGGCCGCAAAAGGAGGCCCTACACCTACTAATCAATTATTGTGGTCTAAAACCAGCTGTTTCACTTTCATTGTCTAACCCTTGTATGTTATATGTAAGTGCCTGTAAAGGAGAATGTAAGATGATGCAGAACAGAATAAATGCCCTTAGACCCCACAGTTCTGAGGAGCAGGTTGTGTTGTGTGTATTATATCAGGGCTGCAGTGAAAACAGTGCTTTAGAGCAGGAGAGGAAGCATTCAGCCTTCAGCCGTTCACACTGACACAGCCAAAGCAGTGACCTCAGCACTCTCTCCCTCCATAATCCCTCCATACTGCCTTAAAGCCCTCTGTCTCATCAGCTCGGCTCAAACCACGGCCCACTGAGCACTGAGGCACAGACTACGCTGCTGTAAACATATGGCATTGAGAAGAAAAGGACCTGTATATTTATTTATTTAGTTATCATCACGGAGTAGCTGAAAAGATAAACATTCCCTCTGGAATCAATCAGTCTCCTCAGAAACCATACTGACACATTTCTCACCTTTCTCAGATGTAGTTCAACTTTTGTTTCTTTGCTAATGTTGCTAACAAACTCTACAACCCAGTAGTTACATAAGCAGCTCAGACATTTAACAGACTCATCTTACATTCCTCCATGTCTGTGACGCTCACCATCACTAAAACTGACTCTAGAGCAGCAGTTCCTGCTCCAAGATGGCGGATGCAACATTCAGCTACACAAGTTTGTTAAGAACATCAGTCTCATAGCTCCAGTTCTACTAAAGAAGCTAAACTTTTAACTCCAAACATGTCCAGGCTGATCTGAGGTAAGTGGAAAATTGTTGCTGGGCAAATATTTGGGTGTTTTGTGTAACATCTACTCAGCGTTAGCTGACAGTCAGTATGTAATAATGTACTCACCCCCTGGGCGGAGCCGGCCTCATCCGTGGAAAACCACTTCAGCATGGTCAGATCTCAGTCCTGTGAACAACACAACAGGAGATAAACACAAAGTCCATCAACACACATTATTACCATTACAGTAAACATCGCTAATCTGAGCAGAATTACTCCACCACTACAAATGAAAGAGGAGAAACAGCAGAGCATAAAAAAGAAAGAGGAGAAAAAATGTGTTAGAGAAGGAGGATAAGAAACAGTAGAAGAAATAGAAAAAGGAGAAGCAAGATTAAGAGTAGAAATCAGAGGAGATTAACAGTAGAACAAAAACAAGAAAGATGTGGTGGAAGATGATAAGAAGAAGGAGGATAATGAGGAAGAGGAGGAGAGGAGAAGGATAAGAAGGAGATGGAGGAGGAGTAGGAGGAGAAGAAGAAGAAGAAAAATAAGGAAGAGTATTATTGGGGAAAGTAGGAGGTAAAGGAGAAAAAAGAAGAAGGAGGAGGAGGATAAAAAGGAGGAGGATGAGTAGGAGAGGAAGGAGGGGAGGATGAGTAGGAGAAGGAGGGGGAGGATGAGTAGAAGAATAAGGAACAAAATGAGAAGAAAAGGTGGTGGAGGAGGAGGACATGAAACAATAGAAGAAATATAAAAAGGAGATGGAAGATTAAGAGAAGGAGGAGGAGGAGGAGATGTAACAGCAGAAAAAAAGAAGAAATCTTTGTGGTGGAAGAGGAAGATATAAAGAAGGAGGAGGCGGAGAAGGAGGAGGAGAGGAGGAGAAGGAGGATGAGATGAAGAAGAAGGAGAAGGAGAAGGAGGAGGAGGAGGAGAAGAAGGAGAAGGAGGATAAAAAGGAGAAGTAGAAGAAGAAGAAGAAGGAAGAGGATGAGTGGGGGAAGTAGGAGGTGCAGGAGAAAAAAGAATAAGATGGACAAGAAAAAGAAAGAGGACGAGTAGGAGAAGAAGAAAAAGACAGAGGCCTAGCAACCACCAACCAGCACTACAGCAACCACCTAGCAACCATGCAGCAACCACCTAGCAACCATGCAGCAACCACCTAGCAACCATGCAGCAACCACCTAGCAACCATGCAGCAACCACCTGGTAGCCATCTAGTAACACTAGATGGGATACCATAACAACCACTTAGCAATACTATTGCAACCACTTAGCAACCATCTGGTAACCACTTAGCAACCACGTAGAAATGCTATAGTAGCCACAAGGGCAACCATAACACTAATCTAGCCCCACCTTAGCAACAATCTAGTAACACTATAGCAATTAGTGACCACCCAATATCACTATAGCAACCAGATGGGATACCATAACAACCACTTAGTAGCGACCTAGAAGAACTATAGCAACCATCTAATAAACACCCAACAACACTATAGCAACAACCTGGGATACCATAACCCCCATCTAGCAACACCTTAGCAACCACCTAGAAAAAACAGTTGCACCTTAGCACTACGTAGTAACAGCCTAACACCTGCCTGGAAGAGGGAACCACTTTAACTGCATAACCTTAATAGAACAGTAGTAGAACACATATCTGATACTTTAGCTCCAAGTGTCTCAACCTGCACTGTTTTTAAATGAGGCACAAAACAGGGAAGCCAATCAGAACAGTGATCATTTACATATTTTAGCTTAAAGGCACAGGACAGTTTCACACTGAGGTTAACAGAGAGTAAAATGATCATGTAAACATGAGTTCTGCCTGTTGTTACTACACAAACCCTCCTGAAGGTGAGGATGTCAGGGTGTAGCTGGTCTCCTGTATCAGAGATAAATGTGCTGGTGTTCAGCTTGTGACAGATGAAGCAGAGCAGGACAAACCGGCTCCGGCCTTCCGGCCTACAGGCGACCCAGCTGGGCAAGGTTTACTCACTACTAGTACATGTCACACCTCAGTACCTACAGCTTTATGTAAAGAACCTTTACAGAATATCTGACATTGCATTAAATGATGGTAGAATACAAGACAAGAAAAAGGAAAATAAATAAATGCTAAATGTAAAACAATTGACAAAACATTAATATATAACAAAAAATAATGAAGGTATAAAAGATAAAAATAGAAGGATGTTGGAGGATCTGTCTATCAGAAATTAAAGTGTTTATTTTATATTGGGGGAGGGTGTCACTGAGCTTATCAGAAGGATATGACAGCAGTTGTCTGATAAATGAAATATTTGGTTAAAATAATAAAAGGATTAAAAAGAAAGATTCATTACATAAAGCATGATAGTTCTGGTCTGTGAAGAAGGTCAGTAATATGAGCTTTATTCAGCCACAGAGAGCTGAGCTCCTGTAAACACAGTCCTGTCTGCAGTACTAACACACACACAATAAACACGCACAAAACACCCGTCCGGACACCATTTACACACTCATTTACCTTCTCTTCACTATCTCACACTCTCAGAAGTGTCCTGTAGTGAAACCGGCTCTCCTACATGTCTGTACAGACGATTAAAACTGTAAAACTGCGAGATCAGCGTCAACACTCATCTGCGCCTGGCGGCCATCTTCGTCAGGTGGGCAAACACGTTTGCTGCGCATGCGCACTCTTCTGACTCTGAATCAGTTCTGTTCATCTGAGTCAGTTCTTTTGAACAAATTGATTCTGCCGAATCGCGAGTCGCATGGAATCGAATTTATAAACACGAGCAAATAAAATATTTATTTAACAGATAAATAGCAAATATGAACTGTTTAAGCATTATTATTATTATTATTATTATTATTATTATTATTATTATTATTATTATTAAAAATAAAATATTTATAGACGTTTTCAAAGGTCAACATTGCTAAACAAAACATTATTGAATGGAGAAAATCTATCTATCTATCTATCTATCTATCTATCTATCTATCTATCTATCTATCTATCTATCTATCTAGTCTCAGCCTAATAATACAAATAATAAATATCTGTAAAATAAAAACTGTATAAGTAATTGTGAAAAACTGCGTGTGCAATATTTTACATTTCAGATTATTTCTTTAGTGTTTCTCATCCTCTGAATGTCTGTTCATGAACACGTGTAATAACATGCATTTAAGCTTTACTGACAGCACTTTATATACAAACATGTTAAAGTGTCACATGTATGTTTATATAATCCAGCTGTATGTTTTCTTTTATCTGAATGACTGAATCAGCTATTCTGAGTCGGTTCTTTTAAACAAACAAGTAGAATCGATTCAAAATTCGTACTAAATCCACCATTTCACGTTTTGCACTGTGTTTATGTATGTATTAGTGTCAACATTCAAATATAATTACATACAATTAGAGAATCACCACAGTATCTCATTATATCAACACTTCACATCAGACCAACTGATCTAGATGTTCGATATTTCTGAATATAAGTGCATCACGTGGCTGATAAATATTACAAAAAGATGACGTCAGTCACAACAAAGAAATCAACATTAATGAAGACAAAAATCTACAACAAATCAAAATAAAATAAAAATAAATTATTCTATATATTTTATGAGGAATTGTAAATTCTGCCTTCTAATGGAACTTCCTAGAAATGTTCAAACAGAAACTAATATTTCATTCAGTTATAGTTTCATGGAGGATTATTTATATATAGCATTACTTTATTATATTTGTGATATTGAAAACGTTCTGGATTGTTATAGAGATGTTACACAGCATTATTAAAATCATGTAGGTGTTTTTGTATCATTCCTACAGGTCTCTTGTTTTTGAAGGGATCTGCTGGCATTATTCAGAAAACATGTGTGTAATAGCATCTTCTGTCCACCAGAGGACAGAAAGAGCAAAAGGGCGACGTAAGAAAAGGCAACCAGCCTGATTTTAAGAGTGTGGAGTAGACAAATAATTAGATGGTTGAGAGTGGACAGCAACTAAAGAGGGGTTTCTGATAAAGTGGTCAGTGGGTGGAGCTATAAGAGAGGAGCTTCTGATAAAGTGGACAGAGGTTGGGACAAGTCCCGTTTACTAAAGACAAACCAATGGTCACTGTAACTGAGTCCTCTTCATAAACTCAGAATGGTCATCTCAGCTCCCAGCTCAGCACATGCTATCAAATCAACATCACCACCCACCATGAACAGTAAAACAAAAGCAAGTAATGGACTTTTAAGTGCAAACCCAGTTCCAGACAAAGCTGGGGCACTTTGTAAAAGTGCAGTAAAAACTGGCGTGAACTCTGACGCCACCTCAGATGCTGGTTTTTGAATTTTTTTTGTTGGTAACACTCTGAACAGTAGAAGACAATGTAATTTTTTTTTACCTAAAACAAGCTGAAATGTTGACTCATCTAACGTCTGACCAAAAAACATGTTTCTATTTTCTGTCGGGCCATCTCAGATGACTTCGGGTCCAGAGAACTCATCTGCATCTGTACCCAAAGTTTGCTTATGTCTTCCTCTTCACACAGTGGTGGACAGTCTTAAGTGACAATGATTTTCCACAGTACTCCTGAACCCCTGTGACTATTACAGTCACGATTTCTCAAATAATACCACCTAAAGGTCTTGACTCTCAACAGCGCTTCCTCCTTTGGCCTTTACACATGAAGATTTCCTCTGACTACCTGAGTCTTTGCTTGACATTCTGAACTGTAGATGGTGAAAGACCTCAATTCTTTACTGAGAATTACAATATCTTGCACTAAGAAACTTTCAGCAAGTTTGGCCCAAAGTGCTGAACCTTTTTCATTCTTGTTTGTAAAGCCTAAGCTTTTGGTGGCTCCTTTTATATTCGATCTTGATGACCTCCCCTGTTAGTGGTTAAACTGCTAATTGTGGAACCTTCCAGAACAGTGTTATGTTTCAGTCAGATTTAGCCTCTTTTTTACAATTTTATTTCAAAGTTTTTGCCAATTTTTATCCTCTTACCAATGTAGTAGTAGCCAGTTAGCCCATCCCATCCATTAGGACTCTCCCCATCACTTTGCAATGTCCTTGACTCTAGGAGAGTGAAGTCAAGCACAACCCTCCTCCATTGCATGCCACTGCCTCTTTTCTAACTACCGCTGATACACCGTCACTGGGGAGCCAAACACACTCGGAGGAAAGTGCAGGATTCCCAGCTCTGAATGGACCAATCAGTAGACGCCTGAGCCAGCAGACATTACAATGTGAGAGTGATAGTGAGAGAGAGCGCCATCTACCTGCCCAGAGAGATCACTGCCAATTTTATCTCTCTTGGGCCCCGGCTATTGATGGCAAACAGCCTGACCGGGATTCAAATTAACAATCCTCTGGTCATAGTGTCAGTGTCTTAGCCTGCTGAGCCACTGCTGGGCCCCCAGATTTAGCCTCTTTTAGCTTTTTTTGAGTGTTTTTCATCTCAGCTTCTAAATATGTTTATATTTAACAATTTAAATCGAGATATGCTGTCCCACCTCTTTAATGCACTACAGGAACAAGTGGGAGAGTGTCTGTAATGTTCATCAACATGGTGCATGTAGTGAAATGTGAAGGCAGTTTTAGAAGTATCTGTAAAAGGCCGTAAAACATCACATTTATTACATATTATGACAGTAAAGCCGAGCTTTGCTTCACTAAACCCAATAATCATCATTTCATTCCTGAGCAGCCTCTGCAGACATCTGTAGGCCAGATGGCAAAGCTAAGTTACAGATATGACCTGGACATCAGGATGGATTTGTAGACTATTTTATTTTAGCATCACTAAAACTCTGCCAGACATCATAATCAAGTGAATTTGAGATTTAGTAGCAACTCAGAGCACTGCTAGGCCAGCAGAAGTGATGTATACAGTTGAAATGATGTTAGCTAATGCCATGTGAACACTAGACGATTTTCACATAGTCAGGTTGCTGTACTGTTCATATTACACAATGTTTCTTATGATTAGGAATCTTGTGCTCTGTACACTGCGTCACAGATTAGTAACAGGGCATCACAGATTATACGATCATTAAAGAGGAGGAATCCAGACCCCAAGGGGCTCAGAAGGTTAAGACGCTGACACTATGACCAGAGGATTGCGAGATCGAAATCCGGTCATGCTGTTTGCCATCAACAGCCGGGGCCCAAGAGTGCAAAAATTGGCAGTGCTCTCTCTGCAATGTCTGCTGGCTCAGGTGTCTACTGATTGGTCCATTCGGAGCTGGGAATCCTGCGCTTTCGTCCGAGCATGTTGGCTCCCAAAACTATTTTCCCAAAACATGTTGGAATCCAAACTATTTTGTCATGTGAGATGTGACCCAGATAGCACCAAAGGCCAGAACACTTGGGCCGAGCTCAGCTGATTGATGGCAGCATCAGCTGAGACTCATCGTTCACCAGCTGTAATTGGGCTCAGTGTTGATTAAGTTAAAAAGAGCTTGGGCCGACTGTCATGTTGCACTCAACAACTGGCATGTTGGTAAAAGAGGTTCGGGCCGACTGTCATATTAAATTTAGCATATTATGTTAGCATTAGTGTATTTCAATTCTGCTAGAAAGAAAGCTTATGCCTCTGCTGTCTGCCCTTGTACACTTCAGTGAGGGCATTAGGGCCTAAGCCAGATATTGAGACAGGGCCTAAGACTGAGACAGTGTTTCTGCTTATCTACTGTACAAAACGGCTATAAAACGTTTCCTGATGTTCATATTTTGTGGATATCACTGAGAAAATACAAAAAATCCTCTGTTTAAAAGGATGTGTATCAGTGTCAGTATAATCTCTGAATTATATCTGTTATATCTGTAATTATACATTAATCTCTGAATCTGAATCTGAGTATAGTTCTGTCAGAATCATTAGCCACACTCTGATAAGTCTCATAATCCCTGTGCTCTATAAACCCAAACAGAACTAATTTCATCTCTGTCGTTTTCTGAGTGAGTGATTACCCACCGGTCCAGTCAAACACTGGTGGAAGATTGAATACTATCTGATGCCACCTTAGACCAGCTGCCCACCAACAACTGTGACCTGCTCCAGATGCCTTACTCTACTGACCACAATCAAGTTTATATGAACTTTTACTGGCTGTTATCATTATTACCATTATCATCATCATTCCTGTCCCACTACTGTCACCATCTCAGAACGCCTGAACACTACAACAGCATCGTAGGATTGTGTGATTTATCAAGAACTTATAATTAGTTGACCAGAGGAGGATGGGTCCCCCATGTGAGTCCGGTTCCTCCCAAGGTTTCTTCCTCCAGCTCTGTTGTAAAAAGTGCTTTATAAATACATTTGACTTGACTTGACTATATATAAATGATGGTCCTCGTTTACAAGAGCTGAGCATTTCCAGCACAGAGAGACTGAAAAGTAATCTATCAACCTAAGTAATCTAAATACGTTTAATCAGTTTAAACTAAGATGAACAGAACTGAATTATCTGAATCAACAAATTTATAGTACAATTAAACAAGAATCAACATGAAAAAATTAATAAAATGAATAAAATCAGGATATAGATTTTAAAGTCAAATAATAATAATAATAATAATAATAATAATAATAATAATAATAATAATAATAATAATAATAATAATAATAATAAGTTAAATGAGGTTTTAGATAAAATAAAATTACTGTAAAAGTAATTCAAATAAAAGTAAGTAACTTGGTTGTATTTACATATTGAGAACATTTTAATAAATAAATAAATAAATAAATAAATAAATTCTTATGATTATGTTAATTTGAAATCTAATCTAGTTTGACTAAAAGAACCGTAAGACTGATGACTAAAAATAAAACTACTTCCTGTTTTAAATGTTAAGCCTCTGGCTTGGGGCGTGGCTTTCCCCCGCGCTCTGGGATCTGATTGGTTGAGAGAGTTCTTCTGTTTTCCTGCTCGTGCGGTTTCAGAGCATCGCTAAGTGGTCAGTGCAGCTTCAGTTCTTCAGTCATGAGCAGGACAGTCTCAGACTAACCCTCAGCATGGACCAGCAGCTGAGTTCTCTCTGACTCCAGCCTTCACCATGGCACTGACCTTCAGCTTTCTGGGATGTTTCTGTGTTGTTATTGTGTTTCTGCCTCTTTCTGATACTAAAGGACAAGGAACAGCAGCACAGCCAGTCAAACTGAGCAGCTGGAGGCTGGACAACAGCAGCAGGTCCAGAACAACCAGCAGAATACAGATAGACCTGAAAGGGTGAGCACTGCACTTTTATAATATTATTACATAATATGTCATCTATATATTATAATGTTTAATAGTGTTTATTGAGGTTGTTTATGAACTAATAGCATCTAGTGTTTAATGGTGTTATTCAGACTGTTTATGGACTAATATCTCATATTCTAGTGATTAATAGTGTTTATTGAGGTTGTTTATGGACTAATATCTCATATTCTAGTGATTAATAGTGTTTATTGAGGTCGTTTATGGACTAATATCTCCTATTCTAGTGATTAATAGTG
>BRDA01013397.1:16182-26341 GCA_036984385.1 Crenuchus spilurus | reverse complement strand
GTGTGTGTGTGTGTGTGTGTGTGTGTGTGTGTGTGTGTGTGTGTGTGTGTGTGTGTGTGTGTGTGTGTACAAGATACTTCTGACCTAACCTGTCCGAGGGGGTACGATCTTTTATCTGACAGACATAAATCGGTCAGATGTCCCTAAGGAGTGTCGTCGGGACCGCGACAGTAACATTCCCTGCACGAGCGAAACACGGCCGAGTCAAAAGGTCGTGAGTTCTACAAACTTTGATTCGCCCGCCAATTGGGGAATTTCCTGGACAGTATTGATGTATGGAATGTATAATCAAAGTATCCCCAACGACTTATTAAGTATCCTCCATGACCCTTTATTCGGAATTTCAGTACCGAACGGTTGTTCTTTAACATGTGTTATAGGGGGAGTGGTGTTTACATCAGAGTCTTCATAGAACATGTGTGTGTGTGTGTGTGTGTGTGTGTGTGTGTGTGTGTGTGTGTGTGTGTGTGTGTGTGTGTGTGTGTCTATATATGTGTGTGTCTTAGCTCCAGCCCCAGTTCCATAGATCAGCCAGCCGTCAATGTCCAAACCACCCACGTCCCAGCCCGGCGGGATAAACTCTGAATATTACTGACAGAGAGAGGGTGCAGAAGGAAATGCCCAGAGGGGCAAAATGGACCAACCATTGGGGGAGGACAGTTGAGAGAGCCTGATAGCCCCAGGGCTGCCAGAACACAACGTGAATCACATACATATATATGCACACACATGCATGCACACAGGCCTGCCAAATGAGGGCCATTCACTTAAGCAAAAGAGCCTGAGTGTAACAAGGTGCTAGAACACAAAACATCATTAATGTGCCCTTACACCATGACAGCTACAGTAAACACGCTACAGTGGTGTACCCACACCAATGCCAGTTTCAGCTTTGCCAGGGTTATACTGCCTCACTGGCAGACATCAAACCACACAGCGAGGATCACACTTTCATAGGTGTGAAAGTGACTGCTAACTGCTATAAAATGTGTCTTCTGTCCTCTTGTTTTTTTGGCAAGTAAACCAGGACTTTTCTGAATATGTATATTTGCCATGGATTTATTCATGTAAGCCATTCATTTATTTATTATGCTACCCTTCATCCTTAGCATCATCACAAAATCATACTAGCATGTATCTTAACTAACAAAGACACAAGCTAATATTTGCATTCAACAGTTTTATTTGAAGCATTTAATAGCAAGTAAATTCAATATCTTTCCTATTTAACGGCTCTTAATAATTTGAATGTATTTATTATTACCAATATAACAAGAAACAAATCAGGCATTGTACATTTTTGGTCTACATTTCCTCTTCGGAACACTACTAAAAACCAAACTTTGCCCACCATAAAGATGGAAATCCAACAAATATAATGTATCACTTCCAGTCAATACATTGATTCCAAATGTCCAGAGAGTTGGACACAAAACTTTCACACAAAATGTAAAAATTTAAGCCATCTGGGCCTTTTTTTAAAGCGCCTCAATGTCAATACCAACCAACAGAAGAGCAGAGTTGTAAAGTAGGGTGACCAGATGTCCTCTTTTACCCGGACATGTCTTCTTTTTGAGACTTAAAAAAACTGTCTGGGTGGAATTTCACAAACATCCAGGATTTTGTTTTTCTAAAGCTTACGTCAAAATTCAAGAACCGTTTCGTTCACAAACTAGTCTCATCCTCCCCCTATTCCGTTCGGTTCACTTGAGTGAGATGTATTAAATGGCACTAGGACCCAGCGGAACTCCAAGCCACTCAATATGAAACCTTTAAGCCACCCACAAGCTCACCGATTGGCTCTGCCATTTCTTGCTTACGTGTGATTGGCCGTCACTGCTGTCACTCCCTCAAACAGCGTCTGGACTTGTCAGCAAGACGTATTTTAATATCAGAGGTTTCATATTAAAATCCATTAACATTAACATTTGAGCCTGTGGCTGTGTTGATATGCCATCCATTTACATGCGTGTAACATTGGTGATAATGAGCTGAAGTGAAGTTGACTGAAAAGGATTGGGTGATAATTTTATGCTACATGCTTTTAACAGTTTATTATTTATAAATAATATGTAATAATGTATTAATATTTTATTAATGATTAATATTAAATGTATTACTTATTCATGATGGTTTAATAGTTATTATTAGTATATTATTAATAGTAACTAGTAATTATTAATATAATATAAATCATAATTTGTCAATATTTATTAATAATTAATAATAATAATACAATTTATGTTCAAGCACCAAAAAACAGTATATACAGTGTTATCTTCATTATAGATGTCAAAAAAGTATTTGCGGCTCCCAGTGTTTTCTTTTTTGTGAAAACCGGGTCCAAATGGCTCTTTGAGTGTTAAAGGTTGCCGACCCATGTTCTAGAAGCACTTAAATATTCCTTACTGTGGTGTGTCTACTGATGGCAGCAATCATGGAGCAGTGAAAATATTCCTACTGCTAATTCAGTATTTTGATTGGAACCATTGATTGGAACAGTGGTGTGCAAAATTACTTGAAATTAAAAAAACCCCAACAAAATTATAACAAAATAATTTTCAGCACAGAATGTCATGGAAATGTATAATTTTGTTTTTGCATATTTTCAAATAGCCTTTAAGGCCAGTGATTTTCCTGCATGTTAGTGTTGTTAAGAGCCACTAAATCTCTTTTTCATATAAGTATCAGCCATATGCCCCTAGTGTACAACTTTTTTTGAAACGTCTTTGTATTTGAACATGTAATATATTATATGCCCCCACCCCCACCCCCCGTGCTGAGGTGTCCTCTTTTTCATCATCTCAGGTCTGGTCACTCTATATAAAGGAATGCCTAAAAGTGGGTGTGAGAATGTAAAACTTGTTTTTGAGTTATAAAACCCATAAAAAATGTTCAGTATGCTGTGACACTGCTTTGACAGTGGTCTGCGTCTACATGCATTAAAACAAGAGGTTTGAGGTCAGTCCCTTTGTATGTTAGTCAAATGGCCTAAAGTAGGAGGTTCTTGACCAAACTGAGTGATGAAACTAGTCAATGACAATATTTGCGCTAAGATGGAGACGTCGACTGTCTGCTCACTATGCAGTATGTTTTGAGCAGAAAGTCACTGGGTCATGACCCTTTCCCACAAGATAAAACAGGCCATGTCGAAGCAGAAGCTCTCTCATTCCAAACACTGTCCCAACATAATGATTTCCAATGCTAAGCAAACAAGTCAGTCAATTGTGTTCTTTTTGCCCATTACAACAATGTCTCACTGAGCCAGCGCTGCTTGTGAGACATCAAAGCTTTGTTATATCTAGAAACCTGCAGCCAAGGCGTGCTCTCCCTGACCCTCAGCAGGAAAGGAAAGTCTTGTATCTTTGTATCTTGCAATTACGGTACTTCCAACTGGATGCATTCGCAGAGGTGGAAAACACAGGGCATCTACAGCAAATTAATTGCTGCAATAATATTAGCAGGAAAAAAAGAAAGTGGGGGAAAAAACACTGAGGAGAGAAAGAAATACAATCTCAATTTAAAAGTGTTTCTCTGCGCTTTAATGTATGGTGTAATACGAATTTGCAGCCCACAGGCGCTGGCGCTAACAACTTCATAATTGGAATCCAAACACGTACAAATTACTGCCACGCTGTTGCATACCAAGTGCGAAATTTTTTGGCTGCATGATGAAATTGTTTGAAACTCCACATAAAGGGAATGCAACTGGACCGTGCTGACACAGCAGCGAATGGTGGAATGAAAAAGGGACAACGTAAGGAAATGATCTGCCGCAGCATTTGATAACAATCTAGAAGAGAAATCACCTCTTTCCACATTTGGCGCTCATGCAACGTGAAGAGCGTTGTTGTGTACTGAATGCTGCCATTTCTAATGAGCAGCCGCCTTTACTGTGGGCCAGTGTGTACTCGGGCGAGTCTAAAGGAACGACTAGGGCTTCATGGGGAGTTGGAGAGACATGGTGGTGATTAAGCAGACTGAATAGAGGGTGCTACTCTGCCTCTTCACCACTGACAGCCTCCATTTGCTGCTTTATTTACTGCCAGGCTACAGGAACTCAGTACAGCTGCTGCTGCTGCTGCTGCTGTTGTTGGACGAACAGTGATTCTGCTCCTTCACCTTTGGCCCTGAGCTGTGAGGTGCCCATTAAGAGTGGAGGTCTTCGGGATAAATCTTCCTCCATGCTCCCATTCTCCTTCTCTTAGCCCAAGCACTTTGCACCCCTCCTACCCCCATTATTCCTGCCCTCCCTTTCTTACTACCAGCCCTGTACCACCTTTAGTAATAAAGGCTAATAAATAGTTTTTGGATGTACCTTTAATTGGTAGTCTTTTCTATTTTGAAACGTGTGTTTAAAGCAACTGTAGACCTACGATTTAATTATATCAGGAAAAAACTATTTTATTCTGAGATCTCAAATGAATAATGTTTCTCATCTCAGCACAGTTGCAAGTGGGATAAAGTCTAAATGCACTGCAGTCTTATTATCAAGCTGGCTTCTTTGTAGGCTCTGATCTTCGATGTGCTGCCCATAATGAGCTGACCACCACTTGCAAAGTCATGTAGGTTTGATCCTCAGCAATGTAATCACAGTAATTGTTCCAACAACAATATTGTCCCTGCCCCAGCCTAATTAGCTTGTAATGAGTTCTGTAATATAAGCAGTACTCTAGTGTAACCTGTAAACCTTAATTAAGGCAAGCACCTTTAAAGGAGACATATTATACCCCTTTCCCACAAGTTCCCCAGGGGTCTTGCTGAAATGTCTGTCACATTTTTTGGTCAAGATACCTCAATGATTAAGCCGCAGATCAACCTTTAACACCTCTCTGATGAAGAACTGGTTTTAAGTTCCATGTCAATGAGGCTCTGCTTGCCCCGCCCCCATTTACAGGGAGGTAGAGCTCAGCTACGCACACCACAGGCAGAGCACAGAGCAGGTCATGGGTAGAAATTCAGCAGGGTGCATTTTTAGAAATTTACCACAGACACAAAAAAGCAGTTACAGAGCAGTTTTTACCCAACACACACAGGAGAGGAAGAAAAAAGTGGGTAAAGCATCTTACGAAGATGTTATAATTTACATTTTACATTTACATTTGAGGCATTTAGCAGACGCTTTCATCCAAAGCGACTTACAATTGGGGGTTAGGTGCCTTGCTCAAGGGCACTTCAGTCGTGACCTGCCTGGGGATTGAACCGGCGACCTTCAGTTCACCAGACCAGATCCTTACCCACTAGGCCACGGCTGCCCCCATAATAATTGTATGCATATATATTTTCATCCATCCATTATCCCATCTGCCTAATCCTGATCAGGGGAAGAGTAAGAAATAATTTTGCATGTAAGCATTTCTTTCTTAAGACACGTTTGTGCATCTAAAAATGTGCCTTCATTAGAGAAGTGGTAATGACAACAAACATATTTAACATTTAGACACAAAATTCTAAACTAAAAACATCTCCAGCAGTGATAAGCATCAGAAACCGCAGCTTTTGCGAAGCATTATGAGTTACATTTGTAATAGATTTACCATATCTCAGATCACAAGAGAGTGAAAGAACAACAAACAATCTGTACAATCAAATGTGAATGGAGGGACATTTGGAACCATCTGATCTTTATGGCTGCAGATGATAACTACAGAACAGGAGGTTAAAAAAAACATCAGCAGCATCAAAGCAATGTCCCCCAGCCACTTCACAAGAAATTACATGGTGTGGTCGGAGCTCATCTTCTAAATCGCATCTACAGCAAGAAGACATCCAGCAGTGTTCACAGGAAAGCTGACCCACGTAAGGTGGCCCACAATTTTGAGGAGAGCTTTAAAGCTGGGAAGCGAAGTTCAGCATTGTTTGCTGGTTACCTTAAAGGCCTGAGCTGTGTAGATCTCCGGAGCCCTGTGGAGCATCAGGCACTGCCAGCACAGAGAAAACCAGAGTTTCTTTCAGACCCCATTAAGCCCAGGAGTGATGTGCTTCTGTCTACACATGATGTCTTTGGCGGTGGACAAATTCATACCCCAGAGAGACAAATTCTTTCTTCTGTGTTAATGGCACAATAGCCACGAAATGTTGACCGAAGTCAAACAAAAAAACTAACAAACATATACATGACAAAATATATGTATATCAAAGAGAAAAGTGGATAATCTCCACTTTCAATTGGAAAATGGTCCCAAGCAGTGACAAAATGTTTATTTCAGAGGTGAGGGGGACACAACTTGCTTGAGTAGGTGGTGAGGTAGGGGCCTGAACATAAATTAAATGATTATTAATTATTAATAAAATATTATTATATTTTTTACAATTATGAGTGTACAACTATAAATAATACTAACTATTAATAGCTATTGTTATTAATAAAATAAATGTATATTAATATTAATTGTTAATAAAATATTTAAAAATGATTCAGTATTAATACATTATTAAATTTAATATTTAATAAAACTCAAACTTTTTCAGTTCACTGTTTTATAGTTCTTCTAGCTTTCTATTGTTACTTTTAAGTTCACTGTTCTCTTTGTTGTTTGATTAGAAGCATAAAATTATCATCCAACTCTGTGTTTCACCTTGTTAGTCAACTTCACTCCAATGCATTACCACCAATTTTACACTTATTTTTTGGTGTATGGTGTTTGATTGAATAGTGAATAGACCTAATTTACATAAAATTTTACCTCAATTTTGAGCAAAAATAAGCAGTTAACACAGGTCAATTTGACCCAAAGACCACAGATGGGTTAATTATTAATATTTTGACTTAATCAACTCGTACAAAGCTTCCAAACACAGACACAGATTCAAACAACCAACATGTTAACAACGTACAGGGGCAGGTGAACACACAGTAAATCTGCCAGTGTTAAATAAACACTATTAGAGTTAAATTAACACTGAGGGTGTCAGAATGTAACACTCTCAGTGTTAATTTAACACTAATAGTGTTGATTTAACACTGGCAGATTTACTGTGCAGACACAAACTCCTGGCCAACCAGAAGAAGTGATAGCGAAGACGGCCAATCACATGTTAACAAGAATGGCAGAGCCAATTGATGAGCTTGTGGGCGGGGTAAAGGGAAACACTTCCACTTGACTTCCAGCCATTTTCCGCATCGGACTAGTGCTTGACCCTCCACCATTTAATATAGCGTTACATTGTTTTTGGACAGTAAAAACTGCAGGCGACCAAAACTGCCCTTTGAAAAAGTACAGGGGAAATGTCCCCCCTGTTCTCCTCCCCCAAATTAGGTTTGTGGTCCCAAGTCAAAATTAAGAATGCCATATTCCATCACTGTATGCCAAAACAACAAAACAGCTCAACACCACTAAGGGCAACAAATAAACTCACACAGACCAATTTTAGAGATACAGATCCATTTGAAAATCCTTGTGTGTTTCAAGAAAACACTGAGACTCAAATAACCACAACAGCACAACAATATGATCACTGCACAGACCAGCAGCACAGAGCTGGTAAAATGTACTTTCACTCAATGATGCTGAGGGGTCACTTCAAGATAAAAGCACAAGCAGTGGCAGACTCAGGATGTTTGAAGGGCAGGGGTGAAAAAATTAAAAGGGGACAATATTTCCTACTGGACGGGCACTTCTCAATTAGAGGGCCACCTACCCAGGCACCCTATAAAACACTGCATCACATTTTCTCTACAGAAAAGGACTCAAACTTTGGGACACCATCAAGTAGGGCTGCAATTGAGGATACTTAATGCACCCTTTTCTATTGGAAAGGCAACCAAATAAGGGGTTTCATTAAGATCAGTCTTTCTTGTTCTAGAGGGCACACCATCATTTACATAATTTAGTGAGGTGGACGGATTATCTCGGCAAAGGAGATATGCTCACTAACACAGATTTAGACAAATTTAGGAATAATATTTGAGAGAAACTAGTAACTCCTAAAAAAATCCAAAGCTTTCAAATTAGCCAAAAATGCTGTAAATTCAAAGGTCTTTACATAGTAAACCTTATTAAAATCTTTTCAAATACTTGCTTATTACTATATTGTGCTTAATATGTGATTCCAAAAATAGCTTTGCACCACGACTTCAGATGAGTACAGGAAGTCACCAAAGTGTGAGTCATTTGTGCTTGAGTAAGAATAATGAGATAAACACAAGAAAAGAGATGCATTATAGCCTAAAGCTGCAGTCACAACGAGCATGAGTAAAATCTGCCTTGAGGAAAAGTGAGTTCACTTGAATGGTAAAGGACACAAGACTGCGAAAACAATTCATGTCAGGCTGAGTTCATCTCGGTAATCTTTAAAATCAGATGTGGAGATGTGTTGTTTTGTTTCTAAAAGAAGTAAACAGAGGAAATGGGGGTTTCATTCCACAAAGAAGGATTTCTAAGCTAGCCAGATAACAAGCACAATATTGAGGACTGTATAATAGGCATGATGTGCTGACAGATTTGACTTAAGTTACCTGGCTAAACTGAGAACATCCCCCTCCTCTTTAGTCTAATAATGCAGTTTGTCGCTCACTGTCACTGAGGGGGAGGAGTCGGATGTAGGGGGTGATGAAACTTCTTTATTTAACATAAAAGATACTAGACTGTGAACAAAACTGTGACTGTGACATTCAAGGATGAAATTACGCTTGACAGATTGACAATACAATTAGATCATGATGACAATGCAATGACCAACGAAGACATGAGGGAACATAAAAACCAAACGTAATCAGACATGAGAACCAGGGCTGTGGAATCATGAGACGAAACATGATAGGGGCAAGGCAAGGCAAGCCAAAATGTATTTATATTACACATTTAGAATCAACAATCATTGACCAAAGTGCTGCACATTTTAGAGCGTAAAACTACAAGAAAATTAAAAACAAATTAAATAGACAGATAAGAAAATAGATAAAAACAAATTAAATAGATAAAAAGAAAAGGAAAGTAAAAAGCAAAGAATAATAGAAGAGAAATATCTGCTTCCTTGGTACTATGATCTCAATTTGTTTCAAATGCCAATGCAAATAAATATTATTTTAGTTGAGTTTTAAAATTATCCAGTGTGGGTGCTGACCTAATTGAAAGGTTGGAACTAAGACAGACATGATGTACCACGTAAACAAAAGGCACATGGACAGGACAGAGATGGAGCTGTGAGGGGAGGTTTCACATGTACATTTGCACAAAAATCTGTTTTTAACTTGCAAATGTTAGTTATTGACTGAAATATACACTCCATTACCACATCACGGCAGTTTCCCATCATAGCAAGGTGGCAGTCTTTAGTAAAACCAAAGAAAATGTTCATTTAAATGAATAAAAATCATTGTTTCTTTAAGTAATATACTGTGGAAGGAGCTTTATGGAAATACTCCTAGATATATGCAAACCAGAGGCGATTGCTCTAAGACTGCAAGGGAAGCTCAGCTTCCCCTAAAATGTCAAAAAATAAGTGATCAATAATATACTGTCGTGTGTACATGTCATTGACTAAATCTGCGCTACAACGTGCTGAACTTTTGTTCAGAATCAGCTTCTTATCACTGGTAATGACGCGGCTTTCCTCTCACTCATTCCCGCAGCTTCACAGTGCTTTAAACAGGGTGGACACTCACCGTCCACAGAGTTCAATGGCGAAGCAAAGCGTGCAGCGAAACGAGACGAGTCATTGGATGAATCCTGGCCTTTGTCCCGCCCATCGGACGCTCAGCGTCTCTGGGGGTCTATGGGGCAGTGGGCTGGCCTCGGCTGGCCTGGACGCTCAGCTTCTGCATGATGATTGGATGATGTGTCTGAGGCTGAATCCCTTTTTGATTGAAAGCTAAATGAGCGAACCAGCGATCTTTTGGTGTAAACATCCGTGGGAGCATTTTTTAAATTTTCATTTTGTTCTGAGCTGAACCGAAGACTTTCCTAATCATCTTAGCGGCATTTTCTGTGTTAAAAACGACTAGCGACAAATCGAGCTTCTATTTCTGGTGGTTTTTTTTGTAGCTGCTTGTGTTTGGAGACTGACTTCTATCAAAGTTTCTGGCCAGCGGATGCTGCTGAGTCCATCAACCGTCTCAAAGCACTCACAGGCAGACACACTTCACACTAGCCTCACGCCAGTCCCAGCTAGCGAGCTAGCAGGTGTAGAGAGGAGCTTCTCCTGTTTAAAGCGGCTC
>BRDA01013397.1:2983-15253 GCA_036984385.1 Crenuchus spilurus | reverse complement strand
TCCCAACTTTTTTGGAATCCGGTTTGTATATATATACATATATATTAAAACAGCCTTCTGCACCCAGTGAAGGGGTAGGAGGACTCACCACGACCCTGACCAGGATTAAGCAGTTAAGAAGATGGATGGATGGCAAAGACTAATATCATAATATCGATTAACAAATAGATGCGACAGGGGTAACTGCATGACTCCAACAGAACATTTCCAGAACAACACGTCAACAACAGCAGATGGTTACTGAGGAGTCATGTTTTCCAGTATGCAAAGTGACGTACCAAACAGACATCCTGTGACAGAATTAATGATCAGTACTTTTTTTGGGTGGGTGGGTGATTGGAGTAGGGGTATAAAAGAATCATTTTCAAGAATTTATTTTATGTCAATAGTCTCTTTGCTCAGCTACATTTCAACTGACTTATTTGCTACAAAACACCAATCATCAACCATAACAAGCATCAGCCATCATTTAACAGCTGTACAGTTCTCTTCACCATGTCTGAATCTGAACCGTGTCAGCTCCACGTACTGAACCAAATACTCCACTTGCGAGGATGGTGCTCAGATCACCCCCTACTGTTTGCATTCAAAAATTGAGGTTAACACTTTGCCCTAATCGTGATTTGGTTTGAAGAACTTGTCAACAGAGTCAGCATAAGTTTTTGATCATTGATATAAAAATGATGCAAAAGTCAAATAGCAGTTTAATAAGGAGGTGGTTTATATCTTTTTTATCTCAGGGGCTTGCATCCCCTTGCAAACTGATCCCCAATAAAGATGATAGCAGCTCTGATTCTAGCAGTAGTTAGTAGTGCTTGCAGTACAATGTCAGCTTGCCTTATTTCGGCAGCTTTTTTGCAGTAGTGATTATGCTCCACATCTGCCCAGCCTTGCTCCCCCCAAACCATGCACCTTCCCTTCATATTAAATCCTTTTGTTTCCTCTCCTCCTCCTCCTCCTCCTCTTCTGCCAGAGTGGATCTGCTTCTGAACCTGCCAGGAAGAGCAGGGCACCGTCCGATTAAAACCACCATTTGTTTTCTCTCGCTCTGACAATCACTTCATCTCTCTGTCTGTTCATCTATTGTGCTTAGCCTCCTGCCTGCGTTTCATTTCTCTCCTGTTCAGCTCAGAGATGGCGAGGGATGCAGACAGACAGAGAAAGAGAGAGAGTGAGAGAGTTACATTTGTCACCATTCACTGACTGACACACCATGACAGTGCATGCCCCCCTTCACAAAAATACTGGAATCCAAATGAAAGGCAGATATTCAGTATCATGTTGTAGTCTGCTGCCATTACACACAGACATCCTGAGCTTTTCTGACACCACCACACTGATCGGAATGTTTAATTTTCCAGTGAAGGTAGACAGGAGAATCCCTCAGTGGACTTCTCAATCCAAATGCGCATCTCTCTTCATCAAAGGCTTTCTCTCGCATGACTTCTTATGAATCAGCTCAAAATTGCAAGTGATTATTACAGAACGCGACAGCGAAATCTCCTCGGCGTCGTCAATTTATTTTCCTTTTAGGAATGCATCTCTAGCTGATGAAGCTCTGAAAAATACAGCATTGCAAATTGGTCAGCATTTCAAAACAGCCAGCCTTGTTCATTTCTTTTAATCTTCACCTCGCTCAACTCCTTCCTTTTTCTTTTCTCAATTTTCTCCGCTCTCATCACCTCAACCAAACGGAAGCAACAAAAGCTTTACAGTGCAACGCAAATAGGCCGGTGCCTATTCATCTCCGACGGAATGACTTGAAAAACAGACATTATTAAAATGCTGGAAATGGCATTTGTTCCAGAATTTCTGCTGTTATGCATGTTCGTCTCTGCCTCTCTTGATGCTAAATTATTGCAATCTAGTTGCCATGACAATACTATCTGCTGACAGCCCTAAACCATCAACAGAAAATGTCAGAGCCAACCTAGCCATGTTTTTGGATATTCAGTGATGGTCAGCACTGAACAAATGATACATGTTTCACACAAATACATTTCACTGAAAGTATACAATAGAGGTGAGTGATATAGCAAATCATCAGCATGATATTCAAAATCATTTTCAATACACAATATATATTACAACATTCAGTTTTTATGTTTAATTACTTGAAAAAACAAGTGCCATATTTAAAAACTGCTGTCAAAACCAAGATCCATCAAAGCAGATGGGATTTACTATTTGAATTGGCCAAGATTGTAAGCAAACAACTTATTACTTTTATTTTGCATTTATTTTACATTCTATAACATGAATGACAATCTAGGAAAGTACATATAATTGTGTTACAAAATTTGTTTTTATTTGATTAATATTGTTTAAGCAACTGATTTTTCCTTAAGGAATTTTTCACTGAAAAATGTGAAATCAGAAATCAAAACCAGGCTTAAAAATCAGTATACCCCTATTAAACAGGACTAGCTATGCTCTGGTTTGTAATAAAATTTGCAGCCTAGTTGTTAATATTATTTAATAGCTTACAATATCCACAAAAGTCTTGTAAAATATGCTGTAGGGATAAGATTTAGATTCAACTTTGCCAATGTGACTGCACACAACCTCCACATTTAACCCATCCATGCAGTGAAACACACACTACTGAACACGCTAGGCTGTGAGAACATGTGGCCGAAGTGGTGGGCAGTCCTATCCATGGCGCCTGAGGAGCAGTTGGGAGTTAAGTGCCTTACTCAAGAGCACTTCAGTCATGACTTGCAAGGGAATCAAACCATTGACCTTCTGGTCACAAGATCAGACCACTAGGCGGCGGCTGCCCTAGTGATGTGATTAATCAGCTAAAATATCATAGCATGGACCAACGCTAGTCAAGCAGTGTAGAGTAGCCTTCATATGTACAGTAAGCTGGAAATTCATGCATACCAAACACAATAACTAGCACACATTCAGAGAAATGAGCACTACCGTAGCAAAGCAGCCTAACATGGCATCAAGGAGAATTAATTCAAAAGCCTTCATATTCAGAGAGTCATTGAAATACTGTCCCTACAATGTACATAACATTGCACCACATCTAAATACCAATAGCCATTCAAAGCTCTCAAAAATTCTTTACAAAGGTAAATCCATTGAAAAGAGGCTAACAAGACCACGGCGTACCGTTCAGATGAAAAAAGTTCACTGCTCACAACAAAGATCACTAGCTGAACAGAGAGGATCTCATCCTGAAGCACAGGCCCAAAGCTCCTGTCAAGGGAGACGCAGAGGTGTTGCATTTTTAAAAATGAAGTCCCATTGCATAATACACACATCTGGCTGCTTCACTCCACATCTTCCACATTTAAGCCAATTGAATGAATAAGACAGACTGTAAATGTTTCATTGCGAAATCTGGTCATTGTCCAAGAAGGTCATCAGCCTCTGTAACAAGTGCACTATTGTTACTGTCATTCCAATATTTTTTATTGTTTTTATGTAACATTCACTACACTGCGTCAGGTCAGAGTATTGCTCTTGGATGGCTCTGTAAACTTAATTGAGATTCTCCTAAAAATTCTTAGCAACAGACATGAGATACTTATCAAATATTATAACATTCATTCAAAACTTGAAAAGAATTGATTGAGTTCCTACTGAGATTCCAGTCTTTACTAAACATTATTAAGGCGATTCTGAGCACAATGTGAGTAAACATGAGTGTTAATATCTGACCATAATGTGAGACGTTATTGAGAACGTTACTAAAACTGAAGAAGAAACAACTGAAGAAGAAATATGAACAGCAAGAGGCTCAAGCTAAATTATCTTTTGTGTCTGAACTCAGTGCTGTCTAGGAGAATCTACAGAGATATTAAAGAGGCAGGCTTTTTTATTTACTATGGCCATGCCACATGGAAACACCAAAATGGTCAAAAAAGACGAGTAACACTGAAGATAAACTGCAAGGTTTTTGTAGCAACACCAGTGATAAGAATTCTACAAGAGCTTGGAAGCTAGCAAAGCTAACACAACAAGCTGCTTCATACAGCCATGGACCTAAATCTGAAGGACAGGTATCTAAGGAGTTAATTCTTTAAATCTGTGTCATTGATTATATTTCTTGTGAGAAATTCTTACAAAAGCCATAATAAAATGAAGTAACACATGAGCAACCACGGCCGTTTGTACTATAACCATTCTGTATATAGGCATCAGCTGTCTTTATTTACCTCAGTACTGCTGCATAGGCCAACATCTTCAGAAGTCTTACATCAAGGAGAGGTTAAAAATTAAAGCTAGCATTTTATTAGATCATTTCTTTGATTTATTGTGAAGGGCTTTCCAGAAATATTTCTGCACCAGTTATAAAAACATTAACTCCATGATTCCCATGACATTAGCTTAATGCTGATATTCCACTCCAGCAGATGTGAGTATTCGTAATGTCAGCCTTTCTGCATGTCAACTACCATTACCGACCATGTATACACTGCTATTGTCCCTACATTTCTCAAAGCCACCTGTACTGTTTGTTGTGGCAATATCAAAAATAAGAAACAATATGACATTAGCAATGTATTTGCACTGTATGCAACATGCCATACAAAACAATACTGCTCAAATGTTGCTATTTTATGGCTCAAAAGACAGCCTGAGACAAAAAGATACAGACAAAAATCTGAGAGGCTAATTCTGGCCTATTTAAAAGGTAGAATATTCACTGTCCTGTCAAAACTCTTAGCGTTAGATGAAATAGTTGAGTTCCTATTGAGAATCCTGTATTTAGTCTTATTCTACAATGTGTTTCCTTTTGATCTCATTGTTGTCTATGAGAAAATGCTGAGATATTAAGGATATCTCCACTTTTAGATCATTGACACATTAAAATCCTGAATATTTTGGCTTAATTCAGCATTTTCAAATCTGCAGAACTCATAATCTCACAAACGCAGATAATAGAAGGATAAATATTCAGTGTACAAACTTTAATGAAGTGCTATGGGAGTATTAAGACTTTGACTGATCAATCCTGACATATCGAGGGGAGTGAACGCTAACTATTAATACCAATCGAGGGACAATAATTGCCAGAGGGTTTGCATTGAACAGCATTAGTCACATTAAATACAGCAGAGTAACCAGACCAGAGCACATTTTAATTGGGAAACGCAGGCAGTGTTAAGGGACACAGCAGCCGATCCAAGGGACAGAGGCCTCAGACAATAACTACAGTCACTAATCCTCTTCAGTCAAGTCATTATGGTCATGCCTTATTATCACGCCTAACAAACTAATTCCATGTTTTCCTGCGTGAATTAGCAGGCTGAGTTAATGCTGAGATGCACTTGCCTTCCAAAACGTGTCCTCTACATTTGATCCCCTTAGTGAGCAGAAGCCTTTAAATCAAACATTCATGACAAAACAAAACAACAGCTTGTGCAATACTGCAGCCCAAATAGGAGACATTTACAAAGATAGCACTAAACAGAACATACACAGTTCTTATATGTCTCTTGCATTTGGACATATTTAAGAATTAAAGGAGCTATGAAAGAGTGCTGTGAATAGGATTAGGCTTCTCTAAGCTCTTGCAAGCTAATAGCAAAGCAGCTGTGAATTGATTCACAGCTGAAAAGAATAAACTAGCTCTGCTTAAAGGGTGAAACGTAGAGGTTTGTTGACTCAAAAGCTTCAAATGTCATCATAACTATCAGCCAGTGTGAACTGTAGACCTCCATAGCAGATAATAGGTCATGTATCAAGGCCACTACCTTTGGCCAGCAAAGAAACTCATTTATAATGAAACTCTAACCTTTTATACTAATAATTTTAATTGTTAGCAAAGGTTATATGCTAATTTACATTTCATCAGGCTGCTTTACTCTTTTAAAAGATCATCGATTTACTGATTATATGTATAAAAAATTATCCACTACTTTCCCTGTAATATACAACAGAAAGTGAATCAACATTTTTGGACAGGAACTGTTTAGCAACTCTCAGTGCTGAAGACAAATGTAAACAATTTCCAAAAAAGTTTTTGTTCCAACTATTGTATACACTTTAAATGTGTTTAAATAACAGGACACATTTAGCACATAATAAAAATGTGTCCTGCATATGTTATTGTTTATGTGAGACAATATTTTGAGAGTCTGTTAGCAAAAGAAAACCACTGAACGCTAACAGAACCGTTGTTTTTTTCCTCACCCGTATACCGACAAGCCCCGCCTCCCGAGCGTTTGGATTGGATAGTAATTCTTATAGAATTGGCGAACCGCTCACGAATATGAGCTACTGTCCATTCTCAGCGCACAAAGAGAGGCGTCCAGCCAATCGTAGTGCAGGAAGGCGTGGCGTGACGCAAAATGGGTGGGGACAAAAGGACGGGGCTCGCGTTTACGTTCCAAAACACTGTATTACCTGTCAGCTGTGCACGCGTAGCTTATACAGTGAGGCATGATAAAGGCAGCAGTGAGATGAATAAATGATGTGTCCCTGGTCGCAGAAGGCAAAGACTCTTGAAATATACATCCCACAGAACGCATATGTGCCCCAGTTCCAGAGAAAGGGTTACAAAAACACATTTAAATGGCCACAGGACTACCAAAGACTAAAGAAACCCTTTGTGTAGCTCTGGGAGCTGGCTCACCGTTTAAAATGAACTAATGTAGTGTAGGCTAATCAGCAAATTATAGTAGCAAACACGTTACGTTTAATATCGAATATTGTCTCACAAGGTTGGATACATGTCAAAAATATTCAGAATTAACATAATCTGTTTCAAAGTATACGAATAAAATAGTGATAGTTTTACATTCCTAACAGAATACTTTAAATTGCTAAGTCAAAAGGAGAATAATGGTCATTTGTGCTGGAGAAATCGTAAAAATCCACAATGCAATGGTTATTAACTTGACCGTGGAAATAATATGCAAAAATAAGCAACTGTGCTGTTTACAATAGACCAGGACTGAGTAGTAAGTAGACTGGTAAACAATGCTGGCATGGGGGGATTGAGGCTTTACCTTTGTGCATGCCGGTGTATCGGTCCTTTAACACTGTCAATTCGTGGATTTTCCCAAACTGTTCGAACAGGGGTTTCAGGTCTTTTTCCTCTAGGTTCCGCGGTATTTGCCCGATAAAGAGTTTTATGGCGTCTTGGTCTTTCATGGTGCCGTTCTCCGGATGAATGGAGATGGGTTCTGACCCGTTCATGGGTTTGGGGAATGGGGTCTGGGTCTGTGCGCCCTGGTGCTGCTGCGGGAGAGGGAGGAGTGGATGTTGGGTCGGTGAAGCCCCGGGTCCGGTGGAGAGCAGGCTGGAGTGAGCGGGATGGGGCTGCTGGGGGGGAGGCTGCTGCCGTCTTGTCTCAGTCTGAGCGAATCTGGCCATTCTGAGCAGGGGGAGCAGACTGGATAGTAATAATGACAGCACACACGCGCGCGCGCACGCACGCACGCACGCACGCACACACACACACACACACACACACACACACTGAGAGGAGCGCAAGCACTCAGCTGGAAACCCAGGCTCACTTTCTAGCCAGACACACATCACACACTCACACACACAACAAGCAAAAGGGGGAGGGGGAGGCAAGTACTGCTCTTTAGCTGCTCTTGAGCGACACCACATGGCCACGTGTGTCATTGCAGGTTGTGACAACGAGCTCACGTTTTTTAAATGAATGGGGAAAATAACATTTTACAGATTTTCCACTCGACGCAAAATGTGGTTAAACACTCAAGACGTTGAGCTGTTTATTTTTAAGTCCGTAGCTAAGACTGTAGGTTTGTGGCCATTGATTAACATCATACCAACTGAATGCCTAAATCATCACTCACCATCAAACTATTAAATTAAATATACACTTAAATATGTATCATATGATAAAGTACATACATAACCTAAATTTAACACAGCTGAAAATCATAGTAGTGGCAGTCTTGACACTTACAAAAACGTACTACAATCACAGGAGTGTCCAAAAAACATTACTATGAGGGCTATACTTTTTAGTAAAGGGACCACAAGATGATAATACAATTGACTTATAACTGATTTATGTACTTAGGCTCGTCCACTAAACAGATTTTGCTAATCAATGTCAATAAGCTTTGATTATTTGTTAGCTACATTAGCCTCTTAGCTCCTTTGCAAACTAAAATAAAGCAAATTTCTCTACAAATTCTTCTTGACTGATGAACTGAAAAACTTAGTAGATCTAGTTAGTGGAATCTGCTTTTATACTGTATTATTCCTTTATAAGGAAACCACAGACGTTTCCATCAGATGCTAACAAAGCACTAACCGAATTTGTCAAATTCTGAGAGAGTTCATGAAGTAATAGTACTGGACATTGACTTTATTGAAAATTAGACACTACATGAGGTACATACTTTCTTTCATCAGTCACAGATTACAAAACCAACAAACATTATTTCTGTTTTCCTGTAGGGTGTCAGCAATTTAAAATGAATTATAAAGTAATATAAAATTCAAAAGAACAAAATACAGCACAAATAAAGTTCATTAGCAAAGACAGGTTTGGTCTTGCACTTACACTTGAGCTACATGTTTATAACAAAAAGCATATGTAGCTACAGCACAACCCTGAAAACTACTAAGTTTAGAGATGAAGAAACACATGTTTCTCTCATAGCAAAAGAGCCCAAACCAAAGCATATTTCATATATACAAGATGTCAGAATTTCAAATATAGATGATATCTGCTTCAGGGTTTTCTTTGGTACTTGTGCTTGTTCTACTCCAATCTATCATTTCTTGTTGCACACATGGGAGAGAAAACAGAAAAAATAAATCTCCAAACATGAATTTTCTGTGGTTTTCCTTTTTTGCTTTTATGTTGGGACATGCAAATAATCTTAATTAAGCATGCAAACGCCAGCTTATATTATAAAAATAGACTCATGTGTTCTCTAAGTAGTGTAATTTCTTGTTCATTTATTTTTAAATTTTCAATTTTCACATCTGTCTCTGATATTTCTATTGTCAGTTTTAACAGTAAGGAAAAAAGTAATATTCTTTACTGTATTCTAGACTACGGTACAACAACATTCTACAGCCTTTTAAGATACTACTCTTGATTCCTGATTAAAATGTAAAATACATCTCCAAAGGTTTGTAAACAACTACTCATCCAACATTTCAAGTTATAAATACAGTGTATCACAAAAGTGAGTACACCCCATCACATTTGTGCATAGGGAGCAGGTGTGTTCAATTTTGTAGTACTGCTCTCACACTCTCTCATACTGGTCACTGAAAGTTCCAACATGGCACCTCATGGCAAAGAACTCTCGGAGGATCTTAAAAGATGAATTGTTGCGTTTCATGAAGATGGCCAACACCCTGAAACTGAGCTGCAGCACAGTGGCCAAGATCATCCAGCGTTTTAAAAAAGCAGGGTCTACTCAGAACAGACCTCGCGTTGGTCGTCCAAAGAAGCTGAATGCACGTGCTCAGTGTCACATCCAAAGGCTGTCTTTGAAAGATGGATGCAGGAGTGCTGTCAGCATTGCTGCAGAGACTGAAGAGGTGGGGGGTCAGCCTGACAGTGCTCAGACCATACGCCACACACTACATCAAATTGGTCTGCATGGCTGTTACCCCAGAAGGAAGCCTCTTCTGAAGTCTGTACACAAGAGAGCCCACAAACAGTTTGCTGAAGACATGTCAACAAAGGACAAGGATTACTGGAACCATGTCCTATGGTCTGATGAGACCAAGATTAATTTGTTTGGTTCAGATGGTCTCAAGCGTGTGTGGTGGCAATCAGGTGAGGAGTACAAAGATAAGTGTGTCATGCCTACAGTCAAGCATGGTGGTGGGAATGCCATGGTCTGGGGCTGCATGAGTGCAGCAGGTGTTGGAGAGTTACATTTCATTGAGGGACACATAAACTCCAATATGTACTGTGAAATAATGAAGCAGAGCATGATCCCCTCCCTCCAGAAACTGGGTCGCAGGGCAGTGTTCCAGCATGATAATGACCCCAAATACACCTCTAAGATGACCACTGCTTTATTGAAGAGGCTGAGGTTAAAGCTAATGAACTGGCCAAGCATGTCTCCAGACCTAAACCCAATAGAACATATTTGGGGCATCCTCAAGCGGAAGGTGGAGAAGTGCAAAGTCTCTAATATCTGCCAGCTCTGTCATGTTGTCATGGAGGAGTGGAAAAGCATTCCAGTGACAACCTGTGAAGCTCTGGTAAACTCCATGCCCAGGAGAGTTAAGGCAGTTCTGGAAAATAATGGTGGCCACACAAAATATTGACACTTCAGGAACTTTCACTAAGGGGTGTATTCACTTTTGTTGCCGGTGGTTTAGACATTAATGGCTGTATATTGAGTTATTTTGAGGGAAGAATAAATGTACACTGTTATATAAGCTGCACACAGACTACTTTTCATTGTGTCAAAGTGTCATTTTGTCAGTGTTGTCCCATGAAAAGATAAACTTAAATATCTGCAGAAATGTGAGGGGTGTACTCACTTTTGCGATACACTGTATGTCCCAGCTCCAGTTACAGCTTCTACTCATTTGAGTAGATGTTGGACCATTGCTGTGAGGATTTGATAGCTTTCAGCCATGTCCACATTAATGATGACTAATGGTTATTCAGTTCTGAATTAAAACTTCTCTCTGGCTCATTCTAAAGGTACTGAATTGTGCGCTATCACTCCAGAGAACACAGTTCCATTTCTCTACAGCTCATGGGGAGCTTTGTACCCCTCTAGTTTGGCATTAGAGGTGGCTTGGTGGTTAGCAAGTTCGCCTTTCAGTACTGAGGTCTTGCTCCTCATCTGGGTGGAGCTTCCATGTTCTCCCTGTATCTGCATGGGTTTCCTCCCCCAGTCCACAAACATGGGGATCAGGTGAACTGACTACTCTGAATAAACCTGGTGTGAATGTGTATGTGTATGTGTGAGTGTGTATGAATGTATATATGTGTCACTTTCAGTTGAGAGTATGCTGTGTGCAATTGACTGCCGTTTCTCGTCGTTGTGTGTGGTTGAGTTCTAAGTGTGTAAAGTGATTGTGATTGTAAAGCATCCCTGGGTATAAGAAAGGCACTTTATAAGTGTATCATTCATTCATTCATTAGACCTGTAGACCTTATGCTGCTGACATAGACAAATGCTTGTACATCCCATTCTATTAATACTGCTTTTCTATGGCAATTATAAAAGCTGTATGTTTGTATATGATCACCAGTGTAAGCCCGAGGTCAATAGGTTCTGCTGCACCTCAAAAAGCTGAATGTTCTGCATACTTTTGGATGTAGGCTGTATATGCTTTTTGGTTTGATGTCTCATGAATTTTATTTTTATTTTTGACAAAGTCAAGTTGAGTTGTTTTACAGAACTGCAGAGAAAAAAAGCATTTTCTTCACACCAGGTGGTGGAGCAGTTTCCATAATCTACCTTATTGACAGGAAGTGGCATAGAACATCAACACAACAAATCAATCATTCAGTCAGTCCTGCAAAAGACACATTTTGAAAGACATAATGTGCTGTTCTTCAGTGTCTTTTCATTTCTGTTATCAGTAGACTCAGTCTGTCCACCTTGTTTTTCAAAGAAATATTAACAGTGTTGAAAAGATGTCATTTGATTGATATTTCAGAGTCACAAGACTAGGGACTCACAATTTCAGTTGGGTTCTTTTTCGATCTGAGAGCAGTGTTCATCAGCTTGAGTTGAGTCAGCCTTGGAGCCAGGACAGTGGCCTTTATTTAGAGGATGAGTCTGATGAGGAGGAGAGAAGGAGAACTTCCAGTCCATGTAGTTTATTGACCATCACCATTAGTATTTCACTTGGCTGAGGGACCGTGACAAGAAATCAATAATACTGGGGCTATTAGTGCAGACCAAAAAAGTTACATAGCGTTTAGCATGGTAGCATTTCTGCTGCTTGTTAAGTACTCAATGGGTGTGGAGAGGCTGCAAAGCCTGAGTTCACCAGCAGGCCTGTCAGAGACTGGACCCCGGAGAGGGCAGCAGACAGCTGAAAGAGCCACTTAGCACAATACAGATTACATGCCATATGAACAATATCAATTACTCTACAGCCTATCTTCTCTGTAATGACATTAGTAAAGCAGTAATCCATACTGTGTCATTGGGGCATATACATACATACATACATACAGGGGTTAGACAGTGAAACTGAAACACCTGTCATTGTAGTGTGGGAGGTTTCATGGCTAAATTGGACCAGTCTGGTGGCCAATCTTCATTAATGTCACATTGCACCAGTAAGAGCAGAGTGTGAAGGTTCAGTTAGCAGGTAAGA
>BRDA01013396.1:9525-33655 GCA_036984385.1 Crenuchus spilurus | reverse complement strand
CCATTTTTCTTGGAAAATCCCTCTGACAGTGCCCAAAGCACATCCTCTGTAGTGGAGCAGTGAGACATACATTAGGCTGTTACGGAAACATTTATGTTTTGTGGTTTCTGTTGAGCCGTCACTGGACATGATTTTGGAGAAGCTGATCTCATGTCTATGCCGGTGCTGGTTTGGACTTGACTCTTCTCTGCTGAAGATATGGTGGTAAATTCTTGCTCAAGGCAAAGATTTTGGACACCTGTAACGACAGCCGTGTCTGTTCGGGTACCGATTTGATTCTGTATCAGCACGTTCATCACTAGTACACGAGCAGTCTGTGGGGTAACATTAATACTGAAATGTATTTCTTCACTCTTTAGGACTGCAGACATGGTGTGGACATATCCTGTCTTCTGCCTGGTACAGCGTGAAGCAATAACATATATGATGTGGTAAGTGGCATGAGAGATGTCCAATGACAAATGGTCCATCATGTACACCAGGCTAAAAAAGTCAGTTTTCATTAGTAGGTTCTTTTCACGCAGCCATTAAAGGAGAACCACAGCATCCTTCATATGACACGAGCTGCTCCTAGATGTTGGTCATGTTTGATGTTTCCACACTGGAGCCAGATGTTGGCTGGCATTTTGTTGGTGATGCGTTTGAGCTTTGGGTCAAATTCCAGCTGAAGGTTCCCCAGGAAGAAATAGACAAGTCCTAGAAAGCACAGAAGTGGTCAGATTTGGGCTACCAGGTCATTCCAAATGTATTCAATGGAGCAGAGAACACAGGTCCACTGCTCTACAGCTCAATGCTGGGGGGCTTCATAGCCCTCTACCAGCCCCTGGCATTAGACATGGGACTAGACAAATTTGTATATCTGTGTCAACCAGCTGAACGAAACCATTAGAAGGGGTGTCCATAAACATTTGGACATGTAGTGTAGATGAGAGTGAGGCACAATTTAACCCAGTTATGTAATATACATCAATCAAACACCCCTGATTATCTTGTAACAGTGGTGCCTTTGATGATCTGGGATGTATTAGATGGTAGAACACTCTGGTTCTCATAGTTGACTTGTGTGTGGAAATTTAGGCTTCAGCTCACAAATTACAAGACTTGAATGATCTGCTGCTAACGTCATGATGCCAAATACCACAGGACAGGGTTTACATATTATATTTTGACTCACTGTTGTAGTTGAAATGGGACTTGAATCTGGTTATGCTTTTGCATTTCCATGGCAATGCCACTGGCAAATTGTCACAGAACGTGTAGAGATATTTATAGCTATTCTTATGGAATATCCAATTTTGAAACAGATAAGTAACTCACAGTGAGAGCTGTGTTAACTAATTGTAAGTGTTAAATGATGGCAGATGTAGTTGATTGTTTAACATGATCAGAGTTGAAGTTGAGCTCGATCGCTGTTGTGAGGAGGTCTGTGCAGCTGTAGCCTCTCCCCCTCATGTCGCTAACTGAACACACACTCATACCACTGCACACAAACACAGTGGGCAGTGTACTCACATTTATAAGTGTTACAGGACATAAATGTATTAGTTTACAAGAATTTGAAATGTAAAACAAGTTGATTTGACACTAGTGGGCAGAAATGGGCCACACTGTACAGTTTCATGTATTTGGTCTCCGACAAAGAAATTTACCTGCAAAAGATACTGAAGCATCTACAGGAGAAGGGACTCCTGGCCACTCATCAGTTATCATTTTTGGATAGTCGTCCATCATATGCTTCTGCTCTTCATCATACCTGAGCACATTATAAGCAGAATATTCAGAATAATTTCTATCCTGCTTCTTAATTAATATACTGTATATATAATGTTATACACCTCCAGCATTCTCCTCCACTGAAGAACTCTGTGATGTGTTGTTCACGGAAATAAAGGGCAGCATCGATGAATTTTATCCTGGATGGGAAGCCAAAATCTGAGATGTTCCTTGGGTATCCATCCTTCAATTTCAAGGAATGTACTTTCCAATACTGAGAGCCTGTATCATATACCATACACAGAGGACACTGCTGATACTTATAGCGACATGTAGGAGGAAAAGCAGGAACTATTTGTAGTCTTACCCTTGAAAAAGACCACGGTGTTGCTGGCTATGTTCTCATACGCAGCATCCACATGCATTGGTATATCAGACCACAGGCTTGTTATGAGTGTGATGCCTATATCTTCAAAGTCTGGATGAGTTCGCCACATAAACCTATAATGGACAACGGGTCACTCAGAAATCTGATTTACATGTCAGATCAACTCAAACATGCTTGTTCAAATGATCCTTTAGCTCAGAACCACATTTGTAACTCAATAGTCACCTAAAATAGCCCAACAGAACTTCTCTCAAACCTTATCGAAGTCTTAATGAAGGTCTCACAGACTAGTGGGTGTGGTTTAAAACACAGGTGATAACTAAAAAAACTTGTGTAGTTGAATGCTGTGTCGGCCATCTTAGAGCAGAAAGTGCTGATCTAGTCCATTTTAATGATGATGAGTCATCTGACCCAAGATCAGTCTTCTACCAGTCCTGCTGCTGTTGGAAGTGTCTGTAGTGCTGAGCTTTTATTCATCTTAATAGTTCTCAGGAAGTCATACTGTGTCCTAAACCACACCCACTAGTCCGACATACCGTTAAGATTAGGATGCATTCAGCTAGGTGGATGAAGTTGACTGGGAGCAGCTGTGGGCTTGTGGTTAATGGAAGGTATCTGGTTCAATTCCCTAAACCTACAATAGACAACTGAGCGAGGCACCTAACTCCCAACTGCTCTCCAGGCACCATAGATAGGGACTAACAGTCCAGTTCTGGTTCTGCTTAGTCCAGGAAAGACCCTTCCGATGTTGATGACATTAGGAATGTGGCAGCTGTTGCTCTGAGAGATACACAGTATTTACACTGTTTGAACAGTACTAATAATGTTATAGCTCCAGTTCTGTTTTGTCTGATTAACTACTGCTGGGCTAAAATGAAGTACTTGTAAATTACATGTGTATGTACAGATTAGATAGGATACCTGTCCTTAAAGAAGACAACCTCTTGTTGGAGTCCTGTTACAGCATCAAATGAAAGGCCAGGGTCACATTTATGTGGTGTTTTCAAAGGTAGTTTGTCCGGTTTAAACAAGCTCTTACCTAAAAACCATAAAGATACAAACTGTCAATTGGTTTCAGTCCTCTATGCTTACATTAATGGTATCTTATTACTTACATACCATAGAGTTCTTGGACATCTTTGACATCCTGGAAGGACAGTTGAATATCAGCATGTGGTGCAAAATTATAGGCTGGGAACATGACTGCTCCAAGGTCAGATGAATGAGTAAGGCCAAGGGCATGTCCAAACTCATGAACGGCAACAGCAAAAAGATTATGGCCTTCAGCAGAAGCACAAATATAGACTTGTCATTAAATGCCATTTAAACCTCACATGCATGACTGCTATTGATCATTTTTTATATACAGTACATCAGTTTTAATGCATGATAGTCTGGGCCCCTGGGCAAAGAGTTGTCCACCCCGCTCTAAAAATATGCCCCCCTTTTTCCTAGGACCCCTAACAGCCAAAAGTCAAAGTCAGAGCAGTGCCACAATGCCTCATCCATTTTCATAAGGGGCCCAAAAGCATGGCTAGGGGCCCCAAAAGAATGACTAGGGCCCTCAAAAGGCCCTGATTTCAAAGTCCCTAATAGTCAGAGGATCCTTAAAATGGAGGGCCCTCGGAAATAAAAATATATTGCATCAAAAATGTTGATAGGCATCACAAAATGTTTTTGGCCAGGGCCCCTGGGCGCTGGCCCCACTGGCCCGGTCAGTAATCCAGCCATGATGACAGCCATGCTATAAACATTGTAACCACCTGCTGGCCAGTAGTTGCAAGTGCAGCAAAACACATGATAAACAAAAATGGCTGAGAGATGAGCCAGATCTACCTCCAGAATTTCTTCTATTTGAGAGCAAAGAAGAGCTGCAATGTCTTCAAAAAGAGATTTTTGTACACAGTAAAGTACAATTACCCAAGTGTCCATTACAGTAGCTATGTTTTTGGAAAATTGACCCTTTAATGTCTACAGACAGCAACGGGTGTTTAAAGTAAACTGACTGTAAATGTAATTAATCTGCAATTAATTGCAAAATGTAATAGTTACATTAAATAATTAATTATTCAATTAATACATTGTTAACAATGTACATTAATTACATTAGCACTCTGAAGGTGTATACATATGTTGTTATTACCTGTAGAGTTGATTGTCCAGTCTTCCTCAGCATCAAAGTGCACATCTCCACCAATGTCAGGTCCTGGAAAGAAGGCATGAGCCAGGATGCCTCCTTTACCATCAAACGGTGAACCATCCTCATGATCTACAGTATAAACAGTCATACGTTACTGTGGCCAGGGCTGTGTAATGAGACAAGACAGGTACTGACCCTAACAAAAGCATGACATAGAGACGTGAACGTAAACAAAAGGACACATGGAAACAAGACAGCACATGGAAAACATAAACACAGAGCATGTGACTGGAACTGGACGAGGCTGTGATGGGAGGTTTCACAATTACAAACTTAGAATATTATGAAAAAGTACATTTTTGTTCAGAATTTAATTAAAAAAAAGTAAATTATCATATTTTTTATTCAGTGACATTTCTTTTGTGTTTTTATGTTGATCAGTCTGACTTATAGCTCATGAGTTGGCTAGCACAGTAACACGATGGTCAGTAGTAGTAGTTGGCACTGTGGGCAGCTGCTGGGCATCTCCATAAAGCTTGTGAGCAGATGGAAGCATGAAGTGCTGTAAAATCTCCTGGTAGGTGTTGACTTTGGACTAAACAGAGTGGACCAACAGCAGCAGCTCAAACCATCACAGACTGCAGAGCCTGCACACTGGACTTCAGACAGCTTGTGTGTCTCAGACTCTAGGAGCTGATTTATTAATGAAATACAAAGAAAAGAGGACTTAGGAGCGCTGAGTAACATGCCTTCTACATTACATGTAAACATGACGCTCCCACACTATATTTAGCCGAAACATGAATTCCAAATTTAAAAACCAAATACCTATCCATTTAGAACTTTATAGCTCTGAGTAACAGTCCAGTTCTGGTTCTGCTTAGTCCAGGTAAGACACTTGTGATGATGTCTCTGGTTCAGTAGTGTTGATATTAGAAATGTGGCAGCTGTAGCTCTGAGAGATACAGAGTGTTTATACTGTTTATAGTCATTTACTCACCATCACCATCACATATTATCATCATCTGAGGCTCTGGAGCCTTTTATCTTTTTTAGTTCCAGGTCTAATGATGCAAAAATTAGAACTAAACCACATGTCAATTAAAACATGTCTTAGGTGATGGACTACTTTTGGAGAAATAGACAAATATGATTTGTGGATGTGAACCTATGCCAGAGTAAGACCATGACCAATAGTCCTGTGTTTAATCCAGCAGATCTGATTTGAAACTGAGCTTAAAGATCAGTACTTATCATGTTTAATTTCACTGATAAATTTGACTTCTCACCTAAATGACTTACCAGGTAACAAACATACTGCTTCTTAGTCATTAATTTATAATGACTTACACGTGTTTTCGCCAGACTAAACATCCAGGTTTTGTGTACACTTCTCAGTGACTCAGGCACCACATCAGCCTCCTTATGGACCATCAGAGTGACAAAGTGCCTGCCCACACCTTTGTTTTTGAAGGAAATCTCAATGTCTGCATCTCTCCTCGTTCTTCTCCTGAATCTCAGAGGTGTGACCTCAGCCCAGAGCCTCCAGGCTGCCCTGAACACCCTCCGGGTTTGAGAGGGCTTCATCTTGGGGTTGTAGTTGGAGATCCTGGGCACACAGACACACCAGAAGAGAAGACCTTTATTATGTGACCACTGTGTTGAGTACGATCCACTGTCCCAATGATATCAGTGGTGGTCAGGGATGTCTCTACCATAGGGGCAGGTGGGGCCCGGCCCGACCAGATGCTGCTATGTTTAAATTTATTTTATTTAAATATTATTTTATTTTTGTTGTGTATTTAATTTATGTAAATGTCAGTAGCTCCCAATACATTAAAAATATTCCTATACCTGTTGCGTAAAGTCAGTACTTTCAGCAGTCTTCATTTAGATCCTGAATATGGGGCCAGCCCATCAGTGTTCATTTAAGCAAGTGAGCAGTAGAAAACGCTGCACATGTGCAACATGCTTTCAGTAATGAGCTGCAGGGAATGCTAATGCTGACCCCATGCTGGAAGCAGCCAATTAAAAAAGAAAGAGTTGCATACGCGAGCTTATATGAATATCATTTACGTTATCAGCATTGCTATGCAGCTTGTCACTCAAAAACATCACAGTAACTTTTAGCCGCAATACAATGAATCACGTGGACATTTTAATCAAAGTTAACAGTTACATACACACAGACAGTCATCTTACCTCAGTAAAAGCTTTATTTACTTTATTCATGACTAGAATTGATTGTATTTAAGTTCCTTTGGTCACAATAACCAAAGTAAAGGCAACGGAATACCACCGCTAAGTACGTCTCCAGACAGGGGATGCATCTCATGGCAGGGGTGCCAAATTTTATGCTTTTTGGAATTTCATTGATGAGGTGCATTTGTGGTTGATTAATTGAGCGAGTGTAGTTTGTAGGAGTCTGCCTCCCTTCCCTGCTCCCTCTAATTTCTGCCATTATCCATTCCTCTCTCTCCACTGGAACTGTTACTGCATCATTTAAAACTGTAGCAATAACCCCAATTCTGAAAAAATCTGGTGCTGACCCCACTAATTTTAATAACCTACGGCCAATTTCTAATCTACCCTTTATCTCAAAAATCCTCGAGAAAAAAGTAGCAGCTCAACTACATACTTATCTATCTGTATGAATAGTTCCAATCTGGATTTCACCCTCTCCATAGCACAGAAACCGCACTCATAAAAATCACTAATGACCTCCTCATGACAGCTGATTCTGGTTTACTCTCCATCCTCATCCTTCTTGACCTAAGTGCAGAATTTGACACCATTTGTCACACCACACTCCTCAATAGACTAGTCTCCATTGGTATCATTCAGACTCCTCTAAATTGGTTTAAATCATACCTCACCTGCCACACTCAGTTCATTCAGCTCAAAACTTTTACTTCTCAACCTTCCTCTGTCACCTCTGGTGGCCCCAAGGCTCTGTCCTGGGGCCCCTCCTATTCATCATCTATCTCCTTCCCCTTGGTAATATCTTCTGCAAATATAACATCCATTTCCACTGCTATGCGGACGACACCCAGCTCTACCTTGCCACCAAACCCACCTCCAATCTTCCAGTTGTGACAATGTGACAGTTTACCTATTTGAAGTAAATGATGAAAACAAATCTTTTCTTTCTACTTAAATGAGCAGTGAGTGTAGATAACGTCTGAACCTGTAGGTCAGAGTTTGGCTCCTCCAGCGTGTGGTCTCCTCAAACCTCTCTGTGTCCGACAAGCCACAGCGGCCTTTCTTCATAGCCGCGAGGGTAGACTGGTCCAGCTCACCACTCTCCATCAGTCCAAAGAAGCGCTGCATCTCCCTTAGCTTTACTGCAAAGCCATCCGAGTCGACTCCTGCCATCCTTCTGAGTCGACCAGCCGGAGGCCTGAAGCTGTAGAATTTCTCCAGATAGACCTGCATGTGGACAACACAGAGAGTCATATTGTGGACAGACTGCAACTGCCTTGGAACCCATAGCAACCGCCTTGGGTGCCATAGCAACCGCCTTGGGTGCCATAGCAACCGCCTTGGGTGCCATAGCAACCGCTTTGGGTGCCATAGCAACCGCCTGGGGGCCATAGCAACCACCACAAATGCCAAAGCATCACCTTACAAACCAACTGGGATACCTTAGCTTGTGGGCCATGTTAGCAATCCGCAATATCCCGCATTTCCTTCAGGAAATGCACTTTTCTAGTTAAATTATACATTTCTGAGCCAATCTGATCCAAAAAATCTAATGAATATTAAATATATAAATTTACCTTTTTGAGTTAAATTATGAGCTTTTTATGATTTTCTAATTGTTTGATGTTATCTGAACTATAACTACAATTAAATTGAACGTTGTGGCTGATGGATGTGTAGTTTTATTATTATTCTGATTATTATTTGGCATTTCTCTGTGTTCTATGTTATAGTACCGTTCATCGCTCATGTGTGTGTTGATCAGCCTTAGGCTGAACAGATACAGTAAAGACCTGCTGTATTTACTGCTACAGTGATTCTACTGTAAATATTTCAGGAATTTTCTTCCCACTTTGAAACGACGGTCTGCCGTCCTCTTCAGCGTAAGTGCTATTTGTAGTTGTCGCCACCCAGAAAGACTTTTTTTTCTCTTAAATATCAAAAAAATAGCCCAGAGCTACAACTTTTCTTCAGCAGAGAAAAAAACATGCAGACATAAATCTGCAGGACACTCAAGTCAAGTCACGTTTCCTTCACACTGAACACGTTTCATTTCAGAAGAAACTTTGGAGACTATGTTTGGCGACCTTCCAGTCACAAGACCAGATCCCTAACCACCTCAGCTGTCTCCCAAATATTTCCAAAATTGTACTCTTACTGGAGAGGGCAAGCTAAGGTGCCTGGTGAAGTTTAGTGGCTTTAAGGAGCCTGTAAGTTTTAGTATATAAACAGGACTGCATGGAAACTCTCGAAGTTACATCACAAACCGCAAAGCACTTCCTACCACTTACCATCACAGGCTGATGTGAAATGTAGTGGTCTGTAGTGCCACAGAATCAATCTGTGAAACATGCTGTAGTAATGCATGTTTGTGTAATTTACAGTAGTGCCAAGAGATCTCATGAGCCAAGAGCCCCTAGGAGCCAATAGACCCCATAAACCAATGACCCTCATGAGTCAAGGGCCCCCATGAGACTGCTGAATTCCCGATGAGCTGTTTAGTGGTTTTAATGAGCCTGTAAGACTTTGTATATAAACATGACTGCATAAAAACTCTCAGAGTTACATCACAAACCACTTCCTACCACTTACCATCACAGGATGGTGTGAAATGTAGTGGTCTGTAGTGCCAGAGAATCACTCTGTAAAACAGGCTGTGGTAATGCATGTTTGTGTAATACAGTAGTGCTTATCACAAGACACATTTAGGCAGGCCTCCATGAGCTAGTCTCCACAATAAACCAAAGACCCCAACCACCATAAACAAAGGGAGCCCATGAGTCAAGGTCCCCTATGAGCCAATGCCTCAATAAGCCAATGCCGCCATAATTCAAAGGCCTCCATTAGCCAATTCTCCAATGCGCCAATGCGCCAATGAGCCAAAGAACTTCTTGAGCCAATGCCCCCAATGAACCAACGCCCTCATGAGCCAATGAGCCAAAGGCCTCCATGAGACAATGCCCCCATGAGCCAATGCCGCCATAATTCAAAGGCCTTCATTAGCCAATTCCCCAATGCGCCAATGAGCCAAAGAACTTCTTGAGCCAATGCCCCCAATGAGCCAACGCCCTCATGAGCCAATGCACCAATGAGCCAAAGGCCTCCATGAGACAATGCCCCCATGAGCCAATGCCGCCATAATTCAAAGGCCTCCATTAGCCAATGTCCCCATAAGCCAATTCCACAATGAGCCAATGCCCCTATGAGCCAATGCACCAATGAGCCAAAGGCTTCCATGAGCCAAAAGTACCAGTGGTCAATCACCATCACTCTAGAATTAGACCTAGGTTTAGTCTAAATACATTATGTGTTCAAATGTTTCTGGACACCCATTCTGTCGCATGCATTCTGCTTCATTAAGTTGACATTGTTGTACAAATGCACACACACAGCTTGTCTCGCCCCTGTAGAGAAGTACTGCCAATACCTAAATTGGTGACGTTTCTGGATGAGGTGGAGGTGGTGATCATCCAACATCTTCACCTCACCAACTACTCTTGTGGCTGAATGCAATCAGATTCTCACAGCGATGCTCCAAAGCCTTCAGCAGAGACAGTTACTCTTTAATACACTTGATCTCAGACGAAATGTGAATGAGCAGGTCTCCCAAGATGTCAGACTACTAACATACCTGTGCAAACTCCAGGTCGGCATCGCCGGGCCACGCTGTAGGATACGCTGGAGAGGTCAAAAACAGGCCGGCTTGAATAATTAGACTCATCCAGAACCTCTCCATACTTCTCATGAGCTCTAAGACAGGAACCTTCTTCACCCTGCAAACATCTACGAGAAGACCAGGGACCACCTGGAGCTCAGAGGTAATTATACACTCAGATCCAAACACACGTCACGCAGCACTTTTTCACTCAGCGCTTTCTTCTTAAACATACATGATGAATGTGTGGTTTAGTGATCTTCAGCACAGCGCATTTGCATGAACCCCTGAGGAGCTTTCTGGGGCTCTTAAGAGAAAAATACACCACTGATAACAATTTCCAACGCAAATGAAGCTGTGATATAATTTATTGTTCGGTCTGGCAGACAGCACAAGCATCACAAATATATTTACATTTAATCAGGCAGAACATGTGGAAGCCTGGGACCATCTGTTCCTCTGTACTTTGTTTGTTCTTCAGTGGTCAGAACCCCCACAGAGCAGGTGGACCATTCAAAGTGACACTGATGTGGTGGTGGTGTGTTAGAGCTGCTGGATAATCAAAGAATCTGTCACTGTGAGCCTCTAATTATACTAAAATCTCTAGAGCTGCACCAATATGAACCATAACCAGTAAATATGAACAGTTTGTGACTGAAAACAATATCATACTGATCATTTAACCCACTGTGATGACGACTGTACTCCATAAACAGGAAAAGCTCTGTCATGTGCTCTAAGAGTAAGTGCTGATGTCCTGCCAAGTCCTAATCATCTCCATCTTCATAAACTAGCTCAGTCTCCCCTCACCTCTCTTTCTAATAGCTAATGTGTGCTCAGAGTTCTGGTGCGGACCAGCTGCCTGGTTTTAGCAACCCAAACACAACTGGGCTGGTCATCAAGTGTAGACAGTAGAAGCTTGAAAATTTATCTCAGCTGCTGATGTGGCATATCCCTAATCATCTATGTAAGGTTATACTGATGAGGTGTTCTATAATAATAATAATAATAATAATAATAATAATAATAATAATAATAATAATGACAATAACAACAACAATAATAATAATAATAATAATAATAATAATAATAATAATAATAATAATAATAATGACAATAATAATAATAATAATAATAATAATAATAATAATAATAACAATAATAATAATAATAATAATAATAATAATAATAGTTATTATTATTATTATTATTATTATTATTATTCATCCATCTATCCATTATCTTATCCGTTTAATGCTGATCAGGATCAAAGTTAGTCCCCGACCCCCTCACCAGGCACAGGGCAGGGCATCACAGACTAAACTAGCTAAGCCCAGGACAGGGCATCAATCCATCGCTGGGTACACACACACACACACACACACACACACACACTCACACACACACACACACACACAATAACAATTTAGAATATATGTATTATTATTATTATTAAATCTATAATATATCTAAACTAAAAGTCCAACAAACATTTTGAACAGTATGACAGAAGAACCATTTAGGTTCCCTAAGGAACCATGTTTGTAAACTAAATTTCCTGCAAGAACCATCCACTCTGTGTTCCTTAGTGAAGCAATGTGTTTCTTCTACAGCATCACACATTCATACATTCATTCACTTTTTAAACTGTCATTTGAAACTTTATTTATAAAATTGTGTGCAGTTCTCAAAATCACCAAAAAAAGAGTCTTCACTGTTGATAGAACCATCATCAAACCATCATAAAACCATCAAATCATCAAACCATCATAAAACCGTCATAGAACTCATTTTGTAAAAATATAGATCAAAGGTCACAGGTCTGTATATGGTTTGTTATTGAAGCCGGTTGTCACAGATTTGTTGTGGGAGTTTAATATTGTGTCTCATTACAAATTTAGCAAGACATGACATCACTTCCTCTTAACTGCTCTCTTTCCTGTTGAGTCAGTGAAGAGCTTTATGAGAACTTTTGAATGATGTGAAAGCTGTGCAGCACAAAATAAGTAAATACTTTTAATACAGACCCGAATAATGTGACCTCCATCCTAGCACAGACATCGACCTGCACACCTGAGCATCAGTGACCTTTAGCCGTCGTATGATTAACCTGCACATGAGAGCTTTTGACAGTATTGTTGCACCTTTATCAGAATAGTAAACTACAGAAGCTCCACGAGTCTCTTCACAATAAAATTTGATTCAAAACAAGTCTTTTATTGTAAAGTGTCATGCAATCACAACCAGCAAGTATCTCCTGTACAGTGTTCAGATTCACAAACATTTCCAAGCTGTATGTTTACATCCAGAGACGTTATAAATCAGGGGTGTCCAACTCCAGTCCTGGAGGCCGGATTCCTGCACAGCTTGGTGATCTTCCTGATCAAACACACCTGATTCAGCTCAGCAGGTGTAACTGTAGTGTCAGAGCAGTATACCCTACAAAAGCTAGTGCATCTCAAACAATACCAACATCAGGACAATGTTCATAATTTAATTCAGCAAAGTTAAACTGTCTTATTTTAGCAACATTAAAGTGACACGAGTGATACGTACATGATTGCTTGTTGTTAAATAGAGCTAAAAGGATCAGACTTTGTAAAATATAAAGCAGAATAAAACACTGATTTATGTAAAAACTGACACAATAGTGTTCATGACTCATATTGTGATGTGATGTCATGTGGCATACTGTAGTTTTAACAGCTGATGTGTAATGAAACACATTTTACTTCTCTAATATGGCATTTATTGTATTTTATGTTTTTATTATATTTATTATATTATGGGATTAGAAACAACTCTTGTTCACAGCAAATTTTACTTAATTTTACTCATTTTAGCATCTCAAATATCACTATCATCAGAAACCGGCTGAGTCTGTCCTCGCCGCTCTGTCTCAGAGCTAATGTGTGCTGAGACAACCAGGCTGGACATCAAATGCCGTCAGGGGAAGTCTGAAAATTAAACTATTAATAAAGTTAAAATTTAAATTTAAATTAATTTTAATTTAAAAATTTTAATTACAATTAAAAATAAAGATATAAACTAAATAAATGCCACAGTTGGCAGTGAGTTGGCACAGCAGGTTTGAGAAGACGTGCATGCCTGCGCTGTGCCAGTATGAATAATGGCAACCCTGAAACAAAGTCACTACAAGTTACCTTGAGAGTACTACACCTAAGAGCCATGACCACTTGAGAGAACTAGACGTTAACTTGAGAACACAGCACCAGTTCTTGTTCTGGCTGCAGGTGGATGCTGATGCTGACCGTTGGTGGACTCCCAAATGTCAAAAGGTGTCTTGAACTGAAACTATAAGTACAAGGCTTGTTGGGCCTGGTCTGCAGTGGTCAGTACCTACCAACCGTGGCCTGGAAAGAAGGACGTCTGATCGTTTGTGCAGAACTGAGGCTGGAAATACAAGCTAAAACTTTCCAATTAAGTAGAATGTACTGTCATATGTGAATCAGTTCCTAAACCTTATTGCAATATACAATATTTACAGCAAGAGCGACTGTTACCACAGAGCACTAACTAAATGTCAAGAGCCGAGCCCGGTTCCCTTCTTGTGAACGCTTGTGAAAGAGTCATTGTGCTTGGGTGTGAGAAAGGCCTGTTAGAGCTGAGTAAGGTATGAATAATGAGGTTACGATTACTTTATCAAAGGAATCAAACCATTACAGTCCTGGGACCAGACTGATAAGAGATCTGCTAGAACAATTTGCTTCATACACAATATGCACAAAAGTACGGACTCGCTCAATGTTTCTAGCAAAATTATGGTCATTAAAAGAGTTTATCCCACTTTCTTTAGAGTAACTGTGTCTACTGAAGACTTTCTTCTAGATTTTGGAGCACTGCTGTGAGGATTTGATTGCATTCAGCCACAAAGAGTGTCAGGATGTTGGCTGAGCACCACCACCTCATTCCCAACTCATCCCAAGAGCATCATTCCACTGCTCTGGAGGTCAATGCTATGCACCTCTAGTTCACCGGCATCTGCTAATGTTAATGTTCCTATTCTATTGGCATTACTTCTCTACAGGGAAGCTGTGTGTACATATGTGTCAGCTGAATGCGAACATTGGAAGGGGTGTCCAAAAACATTTGGACAAATAGTGTATATGATAGCATCTCAGTATATGGTAGCAGTGTGAGAATTAAAGGTGGAAGGTCTGGTTAGCCTTTAGCATAGCTTTATGTAGTGAGTTAAGTTAGTGATGCCACATTAAAACCCATGTTAAAAGCCACAGAAGTGATCACTGGTTTCTTTTAGGCTCAGCATGCTGAGTCAGCCATGTTCATCCTTATCTGCTCTGATCAGTAGATAAGCAACCAGAGAAGCCCTGAAGCAGTGGTGGGAAACTCCAAAAAGTGGAGTGGTACCATTATTAAAGGTTATTTATGGATATGTTTACCTATGTATTAACCTCAGGTGACCTATTCCAGCACACATCATCTGAATAAAAAGGTACAGCACAGGTACATCCCAATTTTAATGTCCCCTTAAAGGTGCATTATACTCCTGAAGTGTGTATCTTAAAGAGATGTGTATCTTAAAGAGAGTTCTATATATGGACTTTTCCAGAAGAAAGGAGCCAAATGCATTCAATACAGCAGTCTGACATGTTATTCACAAAGATAAACGGGCCGACAATGGAGCCTTGAGGAATACCACCCCAATGACAGGAAACTACATGGAGGACAATATAAACTGAGATATTCTTCAGTGAGCTGGAATCTAAAAAATTAAGATATATATACTCACTGACCACCAGTCTATACCCATCAGTTCCACTGAGCATACAGGTGCACTTTGTAGTTACACACTGTAGTCCACCTGTTTCTCTGTATACTTTGTTAGTTATTCGATAGTCAGGACACCACAGAGCAGGTGAATCATTCTCAGTGATACTGATGTGGTGGTGGTGTGTTAGTGTGTGTTGTGCTGGTACAAGTGGATCAGACATGGATCAGTCCTTGACTTTTAACTCTACACACATGACCTACCATGTGAAATATTTTAATGTTATTTGTACTTTGGGCCAAAGCTGGCAGTCAGTTAAAAGTTTAATTTGAGTAAACCTGAAGATGTTCCAGCACCTGGGTTCAGTTGAAGTCTTATGTTGACATGTAGGCTGATGAAAGTGGAAGCCAAAATTGGGCATCACACATTCTCTGTAAGAGGAAACTTGACTTGGGACTTGACTTGGGACATGAACTGGGACATTACTTGGGCGTTAATTTGGGATTTCACTTGGGCCTTGAACTGGGTGTTAATTTGGAATTTGACTTGGGACTTGAACTGGGACTTGACTTGGGTGTTAATTTGGGACTTGGGTGTTAATTTGGGACTTGACTTGAGACATGAACTGAAACATGACTTGAGTGTTAATTTGGGATTTCACTTGGGACTTGAACTGGGACTTGGCTTAGGTGTTAATTTGGGATTTCACTTGGGACTTGACTTGGGTGTTAATTTGGGACTTTACTTGGGTGTTAATTTGGGACTTGACTTGGGTGTTAATTTGGGATTTCACTTGGGACTTGACTTGGGTGTTAATTTGGAACTTTACTTGAGATGTTAATTTGGGACTTGACTTGGGTGTTAATTTGGGACTTGACTTGGGTGTTAATTTGGGACTTGACTTGGGACTTGAACTGGGATTTACTGCCTTGCAATTCAGTGAGTTTCTCCCACATTTCATTTATTAAGACTCAGTGAAAACTTCTGACTGAGAGGATGAACACTGGGATACACAGCACAGCTTTGTGGAAAATAACTGATATTTGCAGGTTTGAGTGTGGACATTGAGCAAACACCCAAAAACTTTGCCTACATGTCAGCACACGCTTCCTGCTTTACGTGAGCAGGACCAGAGTGAGTCCTCTTGATGAGCAGTTTGGAAAAAGTCCCTTTCCACCCACTTCCTACACGCCCACGAGCCATATCAGCACAAACAAAGCTAGTGTTCCTTCCCAACAGGTAATGAATAACAACTGAGATCTGTACTGGGGGCAGGAGCGGGTCTGGTCATGGTGCATTTTAGGCAATAAAGATGACCTCGAGGAGCTGGATTAGCAATTTCTGGTCACCGTTACGTTTCATGTGGGATCTAGGATATTTCTACAGAAAAGCTATGTCCAGATTAATTTTTTTGTGTTGAAATTTTTTGTGTAGAAATTTGGGGAAAGATTTGGGCCAATGTGAGTAAATGTGTATTATGTGACTGAATGATTTCCTTACATTTATTTACAGAAAGTTAAATCCACTGACCTCTACTATAAACAGTAGGTGTGTGATTACAGACTGTAGGTAATCGGTTTCTGATTGCAGGATGTCCGGATGGTATTTTGGTGGTGGGCCACTCTGACCACAGCAGTGACTCTGACTGGATAGTATAAATCTCAGACACTCAACGATATTGTGCCAACATGCTGGAGGTTGATGATGGCGATTTGGATGGATACCTGTCTGGAAATGGCCACTGAAGGAATTTGATGACTGAATTCTCCTGCAGTCCACAACAGACCACCACAGTTCCATTACACCTACTGCGGTCAATTCCTTCTGCTCCGAAGTGGGTTTTCCTGAGGTTGACACCAGACCTGCTGCTCACTTACACTGGACTAAAGCTCTAATGCTACTGCATTTTAAATTATGATACCTAATATGGATGCAATGATCACTATTATTAATATCATTAATGTTTTACACTACAGCACAATGTCAGACTTAACTTATGATGTAAATCTGTGTCAGTAGTTTGATCAGAGGAGGATGGATCCCCTTTGTGAGTCTGGTTCCTCCCAAGGTTTCTTCCTCCAGCCTTGAGGGAGTTTTTCCTTGCCACTGTTGCCTTCGGCTTGCTCACATCGGGCTTAGATTCAGATTGTTTGATACTAATTATGTAAAGCTGCTTTGTAACAATGCCCATTGTAAAAAGTGCTATATAAATAAATTTTGATTGATTGATTGATTGAGTATTGTGGTAGAGTTTGGTGCTGTTGGTATGAGACACTGGACTGAGACTAGTACACCACACACAAGAGCAACTCTGTGGTCAGAAACTGACCCTTGATGATGGCCTGGAGAATAAAAATTCTAATCAAAAGATAAAAATATGTTGTATAATAACTACAGTTGTACATTGTTTATGAACTACAGTTAAAACACATTTTTAGAGTAGATCTTAGTGTTAGTATACAGCAGCTACATTACATTAATACAAAATGTAGATTTTTTATCCATCTGGAGGGGGTTTCACACACTCTGATGTAGTCTGACATGTCCTGACTTTTTACAAAATACACATCTTAAATTATTTTATCCCAAACTGTTACACAGGCTTTAGTTCAGCACAAACTCAGCAACAACAGTGTCAGAACAGTAAGAGTGTCATAAATCTATATTCTGATTAAACTAAACTTAGACTTTCCAAAAACCTGTTTTCAGATGTGCTGATATATTGTGATAAACACTGTAAACATTTCTAGCCAAGACTTTTGAGCTCAGAACTGAATAAACAGAGGTGTTGGCTACACAATGCTCATTACAGCTTTTAGACATTGTATGTGGTTTTATTTCTATTATTAACTAATGTGAGGTGACACACTGTTTTCACTCATTCAGTGATTCCTAGATTGAATATTTATGAGATAAGTGTGAACAGCTCTTTTGTTCAGGTGAGATCTCTGTTTTTTGATAGGGGGTCATTGCACATACCACACATATCATGGCCACTGTTCCACCAATGGAATGTCCGGAATTACCATGTCATTATCATATGAATGACAGATCGCATCATTTTGGTGAGAAAATTTGCAGCTGTCAATCATTCTGAAAAATGTGTCTCTGCCTATTTAAGCTCCTCTCACAAATATCCAAAAACACATTTTGATTTAAGGTACATATATTTCAAAAGTAGACCCCTTAAGGTTTCCAGGGTATGTTTAGTTTTGTTTCTAAGATAAAATCACAGTTATACAAGTGTTTACACAGAATTTTTTTAATATGCCGTTAGCGGGAGCTCGGACTCCAGAAGGTTAAAGAACTCTTCCAAAACTGTTTAGTTTAATGCTGCACAGCACTGAAGGGACTTTATGTAGGTTCAAATTTGCCACAAAAGTGCTCAGTTCTACTTGTGACTCAAACATCAGTAAAAATCAACACTTGTTGTAACTGAAGACGGTTTATTTGAAGCAGAATCTTTCATTAGCAGCTCAGAATAGTCAGAAATGAACGAGTTGAGTCTAAAGAGGTCATCAGCTGTGTGTATCTGAGAAAATTAAGTTATGACTTTATAAGTGGAAGCAGTGGACACTGTAGAGGTTTAAGAGGTTTTTCTTACTGAGGTTTAGACAGGTGTGTTTAGCCTATAAACATTCATCAGACCTGTAAGGATGGTGAGCTGTCTGTGATGGACTTGTCTGTCAGGAGGGAAAAGACTCACTGATTTTGTAGGTGAAACTGAAGTTTTGGAAAAATGCTGTCCTCTGTTGTTGAAATACAAAACTGCAGCCAGATACCAAAAACACAGAGCTCTGAGGTCAACTCTGAGGGCTATAGCCAGGGTTCTAAATTAACTTTTTTGATCACCAGCCAATGTGGAAGGTAATGACAGCTGTCGACTGACGTGACCACCATGCCAACATCTCAATGTTTGTTTTGAAATAAATTAATTTGGCCACCTTCACGTGTACTTTCTACTTTCAAATCTGCAAAGAAACAGAAACGATTGTTTTTTTTTTTCTGTAAGGTTAGTCTGACAAACATTTTGAGGTCTATTTGTATAATAAAAACAAAAAAATCTATATTGCTATTGGAATTGTAATGACTTGATATCAGATAGAATACAAAATGAGTGCTATAGCCAGGGTTCTAAATTAACACCCACCAAACGCGAGTAAAAAATCATTTTGGTGGGTGTTAATGAAAACTTACTAGCCAATTTGGCCAGTGATGCAAGCGGTATTACGTGCATGATACATAAAGCTCTGTTCTCGGTCATTTATCTCCTGGCAGTTCTTTCTACATTTCCCATGAACACTATGGAAATGAACGCTAACACCACTGAACGTCGCGGGTGAAAATGCAGTTTTTTGGCTACTTTTAAAAGTTACCGCGGCCGGTACAAGAAAAGTGGCAGAGAGAGAGAGAGAATGGCAGAGAGAGACACAGAGAGAGAGAGAGAGAGAGAGACTGAGGAGAGAAAGTGTGGACAAGGTGGATCATCATGCTTGAGTGGGATATGAGAGGTAATATGCCAGGTAAACAGGGGAAATACGGGTATTGCAAGGTCTGGGAAAAAGAAGGCTTGATATAATGATTAAAAGTGTTCCTAATGACGAGAAAAAGGCATATTGCAAAAACTGCAAATGTGAAATGAAAAAGTCAGTTCCTTTTTTTTTTTTGAAAATTATGTTATGTTACTATTAAATGTTCTTGACTGGGATATAAAACTTATAAAAGAACTAATAAACACTAATGTTGCCATATTATTAATGACTGATAATAAATCCATTATAAACAAAATACTAAGTCGTACTCATAGTTGTTTTGCTATTTGCTTCAAACGTGTGACAGACTTATTTTGGGCTAGTTTAAGCTTCTGAAGGGCGGGTTTTAGACTGACTTTGGTCTGTATATTGTTGCTGGACCTGGCAACCCTGACGGGGCCAGAGCTCTGCAGACAGACAGACAGACAGATAGAGACAGACAGACAGAGACAGATAGACAGACAGACAGACAGATCCCAAACCTGTTTGCACTTTCTGTGTATATTTTATGGTATATGTTGTGTTTTTCATGCTAACAATGTTAATAAAATTATCAGATGCATTCAGTGGCACTCATTTCTCTTATTTTTACCTTATAAAATTTGGCTAGTGGAAGTTCTGATTGGCCGGTAACTTTACCAGCCACATGCTTTGGTTTTAACATTATACCTGAATGACATTTAAAAAATATTACTAAACAAAAACGTGTAGTGCACCCTCTGGTGGTCAGTAACTGCAAGTGCAACAAAACACACGGTAAAGAAAAATGGCTGATGGACGGTCAGGAACTGAATATCAGGGACTTACCTCAGAAAAGGCATCAATCAAATTTGAGCATAATTGTGTTGTTCAGATATCTATTCACTGTAAGTGGTAAATAACCAAGTGACCATATTTATTCTGCAGCATAAAAATAATTTTACTTCTGAATGTATTTTTAAAATACAAACTAGCATTTAAAAGCTTTAAAAATTAAAGTTATAAAATGGAATGAAACAAAGCAGCCAGGAGGCTGAAGTGGAGTCTAGAGGTCTTAAAAATGGACACACTGATATTTATGAATGAATGATACTGGATATGTGGACCCTACGTGCATTTCATGATGACAAAAAGAAAAATCCCAAAAATGACGTAGAAAGACGTCTGGTTCCATTGACTTCCACTAAAAACAAAACGTCTGTAAAGTTTAATGTGGATTAGATCTGCTTTTGCAAACAGTCAACATAAAACATCAGAAAATAGGGAAAACCTCAGCAAACCAAGAAGCCACACACTGTTCCTGTTACACAGACTTTAATGACACAAAACTGTTATGAAATGACTGAACATACAGTAGTGAAACACATGACGGCTCAAAACAGGAAACTTGTGGTGTGGTTTCATCACAATGTAGTGGTAGGTGGCTGCAATCTCAGCCTGACATTGGAAAAGATTCCTGCTGTTTCAATAAAGAGCGTCAAAACAATGTCGACACGAGATGACAGAAATGGTTTTGGCAGTAGTTTCACTTCCTTGTTTTTGTTCATTTTGCCTAATACAGTATATTGGCACACGGGGGGAGCAGCTTATTACTTGGCTCGTACGTTACGAGGACAGTTGAGATTAGATGGACATCAGAGGAACATCAAGGCAACATGGAATAGACCAGCAGGAGGAAAATCTAAGGCACCCTCGACATCAGCGATTCTCCTAAAACCCACTAAAGCTTACCCGCTCACACCGCCGAGCCTTGAGAACCAGCTGTAAGAACTGTGCTTCAGATTAGGATGGAGAAGTTCAGTACGTGAAAGCAAACCCAGTTTTCTAAAGGTCACTGCAGTCTTTGGCAGTTCTAGTAGTCCACGACTTCAGTAACGGGTGCCAGCAGGGGTCCAGTATCACAACAAGCATTGTGCTATGCTCTAAAAGCGTTCTGCGCTGCTCAGAAAACACGAATCCAGTACATGAGAGTGAGGACGACTCCCTTCACATACGGGACAAACACTGAGGTGCACGTTTATTACAAACACCAACCACACAAGAGCTCATTACTGACTCATCTGCGGCTGCATAGTTTATAAGCCCCCATCTACTCTTTCTCAACGGACCATCAAGGACGACTCCTGTTACATCAGCACGGCTCACTGTAAACACTGACAATGGACATTAGTGGTCCTGCAGTGATCCATCTGCACTGATGTCGGGGGTAGAAGGGGACTGAGGATGGGCTAAAGTCTGTCACTGTGTACTTACACATGATGATGTTATAAACTGGCTGAATCTGAAGCCAAACAAACAAACAAACAAACACTATTATTTTGTACTCTGTGTGACTGACGGACACATTACATACGATTGCATAAGAACATAATGTTCACATTTTGAAATGTTGGTCTGATAATGAACAGTAGCAGTCAGGCTAATCCGGAAGACACAGGCCTGCTTACCCAAAATAATCCTAATCAGAGACCCCGTTTACACCTGGTCCTCTCATTCCCAGAGATTACTGCTCTAAAATACAGGTGTGAACGCACCTTCTAAAACACATTCACTCAGGAGGACGTCTGATGCACACAGATGTTCTGACTGTGTAAAAACAGACGTCTCACCAAGCCAGGTTCAGTCAAAACTCCACCCGGTGCAACCGAAACCCCACCTCATACAGAAAACCTCTCCAGTATAATCAAACCCCACCTAATACCACAATTTAACTAAACATAGTCAAAACTCCACCCAGTATGACCAAAACTCCACCGATTACAGCCAAAACTGACAAATATAACCAAAAAACTCCACCCACTACAGCCAAAACTCACTAATATAACCAAAACTCCACCCCCTACAGCCAAAACCTCCCCAATATAACCAAAACTCCACCCATTACAGCCAAAACTCACTAATATAACCAAAACTCCACCCATTACAGCCAAAACTCACTAATATAACCAAAACTCCACCCACTACAGCCAAAACCTCCCCAATATAAATCAAAACTCCACCCACTACAGCCAAAACTCACTAATATAACCAAAACTCCACCCCCTACAGCCAAAACCTCCCCAATATAACCAAAACTCCACCCATTACAGCCAAAACTCAATAATATAACCAAAACTCCACCCATTACAGCCAAAACCTCCCCAATATAACCAAAACTCCACCTAATACCACAATTTAACTAAACATAGTCAAAACTCCACCCAGTATGACCAAAACGCCACCCACTACAGCCAAAACCTCCCCAATATAACCAAAACTCCACCCATTACAGCCAAAACTCACTAATATAACCAAAACTCCACCCACTACAGCCAAAACCTCCCCAATATAACCAAAACTCCACCCATTACAGCCAAAACTCAATAATATAACCAAAACTCCACCCACTACAGCCAAAACCTCCCCAATATAAATCAAAACTCCACCCATTACAGCCAAAACCTCCCCAATATAACCAAAACTCCACCCAATACCACAATTTAACTTAACATAGTCAAAACTCCACCCAGAATGACCAAAACCCCACCCATTACAGCCAAAACTTAATAATATAACCAAAACCCCACCTCATACAGAAAACCTCCCCAGTATAATCAAACCCCACCTAATACCACCACAATTTACCTAAACATAGTCAAAACTCCACCCAGTATGACCAAAACTCCACCCATTACAGCCAAAACTCACTAATATAACCAAAACTCCACCCATTACAGCCAAAACTCAGGAATATAACCAAAACTCCACCCATTACAGCCAAAACTCACTAATATAACCAAAACTCCACCCACTACAGCCAAAAACTTCCCAATATAACCAAAACTCCACCCATTACAGCCAAAACTCAGGAATATAACCAAAACTCCACCCATTACAGCCAAAACTCACTAATATAACCAAAACTCCACCCACTACAGCCAAAAACTCCCCAATATAACCAAAACTCCACCCATTACAGCCAAAATTCACTAATATAACCAAAACTCCACCCACTACAGCCAAAAACTCCCCAATATAACCAAAACTCCACCCATTACAGCCAAAACTCAATAATATAACCAAAACTCCACCTCATACAGAAAACCTCCCCAGTATAATCAAACCCCACCTAATACCACCACAATTTACCTAAACATAGTCAAAACTCCACCCAGTATGACCAAAACGCCACCCACTACAGCCAAAATCTCTCCAATATAACCAAAACTCCACCAATTACAGCCAAAACTCAGTAATATAACCAAAACTCCACCCACTACAGCCATATCCTCCCCAATATAACCAGAACTCCACCCAGCACAACCAAAACTCCACCCAGCACAACCAGAACTCCACCCAGCACAACCAGAACTCCACCCAGCACAACCAGAACTCCACCCAGCACAACCAGAACTCCACCCAGCACAACCAGAACTCCACCTCATACAGAAAACATCTCCAGAATAACCAAATCCCCCCTAATACCACCACAACTTAACTAAACATAGTCAAAACTCCACCCAGTACAGCCAAAACTCAGTAATATAACCAAAACTCCACCTCATACAGAAAACCTCTCCAGTATAATCAAACCCCACCTAATACCACCACAATTTACCTAAACATAGTCAAAACGCAAAACCAGTATGACCCACCTCAAAACTGATACAAATCCATTTAACACCACCATAATCCACCCCAAACTAATATGACCTCTCCAAAAGACATACTCCACCTCAAAACCAATATAATAACTCAAAACCGACATCACCCACCTCAAAACCAATATAAT
>BRDA01013391.1:35036-55333 GCA_036984385.1 Crenuchus spilurus | reverse complement strand
CTCTCTCTCTCTGTCTCTCTATGTCTCTCTCTCTCTGTGTCTCTCTGTCTGTCTGTCTCTCTTTCTCTCTATGTCTCTCTCTCTCTCTTTCTCTCTAGTGCCTTCCTCCATTACCTCGTTCATCACTGTCTGGTTTCTAATAATATTTCTCTGTACCAAACCTCATTGCACGCTTGTTGAGATTGATAGCAGCGATGACACCAATCAGTTTATCCCTCCATTTATCGCCCGTTTTCTCTTAATCATCTCCCACTCGGTGGCTCTGTGATTTGAGGAGGCGGGAGGGGGGCTGCCATGATTATGGGAACAATGCTAATTAGGCTCTCAGACATGTCTCCTCGCTGTGCTGAGGATAGAGGTGCAGGCTGTTACTGAACAGCGTCTCACGTCAATGGACACCAACTGCATTTGGCAGTCAGTGCAAACTTTGATCTTAGTGCTGAACTAAAACTGCCACATCAAAACTATTTACATCATTATAAACAAAGTAAACAGATTTTATTATTTATTCTTTTATTATTATTTTAATTTTGACATTGTGACATTGTGAAAATGCTTTTTCATGGTAGACTAATTTTTGGAGATGCACTAGTAAAATTTGAGCCTAATCCACTCACATTATGACAATAAGGGCACCCATGTGGGCTATTTAGAGTTCAGAGCTGAGTTTCCCAAAGGAATCATACTTCTGTGTGATGCTGGCAAATATATTGTCTACACAGCATTGACGTAACATTACAGTATTTATTTTAATAGTTCTGTGTTACATTAATTCTATTCATTTTGGTAAGGCATTTGTTGGGTATCTCAGAAACAGTTTAATTTAGTTTAATAAATTCACCATGAAATACATCTGATTTACAATTCTTTTAAATGTTCCTTTAAAGGGTCAACACTAAACTAATACTCACTCTTTTTAAAATAAGACTTTGCCATAGTATGTAATCACTGTTGTAGTGTGTAAAGCTCTACCATTACTATCCGGTCTGTAGGGTGAATGTATGGAAAATGAGTCGCAAATCCAGCCAATTTTGAATTAATTGTTTTTGTGATATGATCTGATGTGCTTACAGTACATCCATCTTTTTAGTCTACAGCAGTTTTGAGGTTATACACTGAAGCTATAAATATTGCTTCACTCCAGACTGTTTTTAAATGAGGCACAATACAAGAGCCAATCAGAGCAGAGGTTATTTACATATCTGTATTAACTGCGCAGTGACAAATATGTTCCTTGCAATGATTCATCCACATTCTTGTTCATGAAAAGGCATTCAATACGTCTAGTTGATTTTCTTTTCTTTTCATACGTGAATCATATAAATGTATTAATCCGCTGTGTCAAGGCCAATTCCAGGATGTGTGTTATTGCTTGTGGTTACAATACAAGTTGCTGACTGACTGACTTCTAGCATTGAGTGCCCTATTGGTGTACTTAGAGTACACAATCATTTGTTGAGAAAAAGATGTAAAAATCATTACAATAGATGTAAGAACTTTGCTGTGATGAGTTGATTGCATTCATTCAGAAGGGCAATAGATTGCAGGATTAGTTGGATGACAAACTCTACTCCAGCTCATCCCAAATGTACTGAATGGAGCTCCATCACTTCTAAGAACTCAGTTGAACTGCTCTACAGTTCAGTGCTGGGCGGCAGCGATAACCCAGCATGGGCTTTTCAGTCCAGTACTGATATTTAGAGAGCAGGCTGGCTGATGGCTGACCTATAAAGCCAATATCATGTTGTTTGCGTCTGATAAAATATAAATATAAAAGTATTTAAAAATGTGTTAACATGAGAGGAGGTGATAGTGATTATGGGTCATATCTGCTGAATATGTTCTTGAGCCTTGTGTGATCGTTCTATTGTTCTGAAGTAACCACAAGGTCAAGGCTTCCTGCAGATGTGCCTGTAAATGTACCTCGTTTAGAGGCTTCACGAGCACACGGCGATTGTTTAAAAATAATAAATTGATGCAAAATGGCAGTAAATGACTCAACCAACTGATTAATCTGTCACTACTGTGGGGGACTTTATACCCCTCTATGACATGGTGACTGCTGCAGGTTTTTGTACACGTTGTATGTAAAATTGTTAGGAAAAGTAGAGCATTTGGATGAAGAACAACACGACCTTTCGTGCCATGGTATCAATATAGAGCTACAGAAGATGCCCGGCTTTGAGATGAGCTCTGGGAGAAGCGAGTGGCACTCTAACTATTCAAAGCATGCTAAAAACGAGGTCTCGGAGCAGGACGAGACAGGAGAGAGCTTGAGGAATGAGAGTTCAGAGGGCTGTGGATGAGCAGAAAGGAGAAAAAGAGTGAGAGCGGAGGTGGCCATGCTGTGGCAGATGACTCTGAGGTGTCTCCTCCTGTGATATTGCCACTGTTTTTGCATAATGTGTGATGAGTTCTCATCATCTCAGCTCCCCCACAACAATTTCATTACAGGCAGCTAATAAATGTTTCATGGCAGAACAAGCTGCTCGCCTCTGCTTTATTAAATCTGAGATAATAAAAGGAGAAATGGAGAAAGGGAGGGGGCAGGCCGGAGAGAGAGAGAGAGAGAGATAGGGAGAACGCCATAGACATTCTCAAACAGGGCCGCCGTATCTTCTGTTTCTGGGGCAACGAGGCTCTCCCCCTTCCTCTCTTTTTTTTTCCTCTCGCTCCGCCACGGAGACACAGGAAATGAGAATCTGGCTGACAGGATATTGCGTTCTGGTGGCTGGGGGATTAGCTGTTTTATCCAAACACACATATACACACTCTCTCTCTTTCTGTCTGTCTCGCACACACTCAGGTTTACTCTCACCTCGCACAGACACACCCCTCCACACGTTGTCACATTTAATCCATACACCTCAGAATATCCCACATGCTACATAAACAAGCACGCTCGGGTGAATCGGCTTGTGTAAACCGTACACAGGGCATAGTATCAGTTATCAAATATTTCATATTCAGCCACAGTCCTACTGTCCACACCAGCAGCTGTGAAGAAAATCTCCAGAGCATCCACAAACCAAAAGAGGAGACAAGTGTCTGTTGCTCGTTGCTTTGTGATATATATTATACTCTGATTTATAGTCTTCATCCTCTTCTTCTTCTTGGCACTTAATGTCTTGTCCACTAACTAGTTTTCAGGATGTCAGCATCGTTATAACTCTGGAGGGATCAGGGATGCTGTGCTTTGATTTGAATTCTGAATATGTTAAGAATGGGGTGGAAACAAGATCATGTTGTTCTGACCCACATTTGTCTGTTTGTCTTTTCACCCATCCCTCTTTCCTCCCTTATAGTCCCTTCTGTAAGTTCTTTAACATCTGAACAAAGCAGTACTGAGGGTGTGTGACGCTCAGTAGTGCTGTGTGTTTACACATTCAGTTCACATTATCCTGTATTGCTTACTGTATTTTAGACTGATGCTAACAGACTGGAGCTGAATCTCAAAACAGCTCCCAACTCAGTGAACGATACAAGAATTTAAATACAGTGGTAACCCTACTTACGAGCATCCCTACTAACGAGTATTCCAGGTAACGAGTCAAGATCTCGGAATATTTTTGTTCCAGGTAACGAATACAATTCCAAGTAACAAGTAGCGTAAATTAGTTCAAGTATGCCAACCGCTAGGGGTGCGGCGGTCGTATCATCCTCTAGATGCTAGCGTAGAAGAAGAGGTCAGTCATTACCTTTGACCGCTGTCCAGTGAAAGTGAAAGTGCTAGTGAGGAGGAGAAGAGCCCGTCCTCCTGTCCTCCTTAGCCGCCAGTCTACACGAGCGCCGTCGTCATCTTGTTTATGTTTTAAAAAACCCAAATAAACACATTATTTAGCATATTAAAGTACAGTGGTAACCCTACTTACGAGTTTAATCCGTGCAGGAGCCGAGCTCGTTAGCTGGTTTGCTCGTTAGCTCGTTAGCTCGTTAGCTGGATGCATTTTCGCCATAAGAATACATGTAAAACTGATTAATCCGTGTCAGCCGGCCAATATACAGTATACTTTAATATGTAAATAATGTGTTTATATGGGTTTTTAAAACATAAACGAGACGACGACGGCGCTCGTGTAGGCTGGCGGCTAAGGAGGACAGGAGGACGGGCGTACGTGTATGGCATGGTTACACTTATCATATGAAAAGTAAAAGTAAAATGTATCTAACTTTCGTGTTCACTACCTTTTGCTACCTTAGCATCACTTTCACTAGCACTTTCACTTTCGGTCAAACGTATTGACTGACCTCTTCTTCTACGCTAGCATCTAGGAGATGCTACGACCGCAGCGCCCCTAGTGGTTTGGCATAGTTGAAAAACTTACGCTACTCGTTATTTGGAATTTTACTCGTTACTTGGAACAAAAATATTCAGAGATCTCGACTCGTTACCTAGAATACTCGTTAGTAGGGATGCTCGTAAGTAGGATTACCACTGTATACTGTATATTGGCCGGCTGACACAGATTAATCAGTTTTACATGTATTCTTATGGGGAAAATGCATCCAGCTAACGAGCAAACCAGCTAACGGGCTTGGCTCCTGCACGGATTAAACTCGTAAGTAGGGTTACCACTGTAAAAGCTCCTGAACCCAAGCAGGACATTAAATATCATTCAAATGACCTTCATGTGAAGTTGTTTGGGTGCAGATGCCAACATTTCTTAAACAGTAGCACACTATATATGACCACACTTGTTTATTAACTCTAGTTTTTGTTTAGTGTAAAGCTTAAAGTGAGGATGAATCCACATGAGACCCAGTCTGTATTTAGGAGCACTAGTTTTGGCTCAGATAAATATAGTCACTGCTAATTAAGGAGTCTAATAGCTGAAGACTGATAACAACACTGCTTTCTAGTGGTTGTTTAGTGGTGTAAACAAAACAAATCTTTTCTGTTTGCAAATTATTAATTACTCAATACAGCATCACAAAACAATAATGTGGTACTCGAGTGTATTGATGTAGTCATGCACCCCTAGATGATGCACAAATGTTTTATTTGTGTGTACTTCTAAGGCCATTACTTTGATTTCTGGGGAGAATTTAATGCAAGATTACAGTATCAGACGAGGAGCTGTTACAGCAGGTCCTCCTGAGTGTTAATGTAGCTCATAGACAGTATTTTATCACCATTACAGCTCCTTTGGCCTCATTCTCAGCATATATTTACCTAATTCGGCCAAAATGATGGGAGGAAATGGTTTAAGTGTCATCGATTATTTATAACAGTTACTTAACGGACGTTTATTCATAACCGCCTTCATGACCATGTATTGTTTTGGGGGTTTTTTCCTCCCCAAAAAATTTGAATATGTCAGAGCTGGGCACATTCAGTCACCCTCGATGATCTCTTATGTGATTGATAGTGAGCTCATATATACATTTACCTCCAACCTGTTGGTGTTTGCATATTATCTTTGTGGATATTTGTGTTTCTTCGTGGTGCGTGGGTGTATGTGTGTGTGTGTGTGTGTGTGTGTGTGTGTGTGTGTTAGAGGCTGTAGCAGGCGAGCATTGTGGGGAATGCTGGGAGATTTTAATAACGCAGAAGCAGTGCAGTGAGATTTAATAAAAGGAGATGATGTGATTACTGAACCCTGGCTCTGAGCCACCTTGCTTCACAGCAATATCCGCTCACACACACACACACACACACACACACACACACACGCATCCACAGATACACATGCACACACACATATGTGCACACACAAACCATTGCAATTATATTTACATGCATGATTTACGTATTGACTCTATAATGTGTATACAATTGCACCATCTTACAATATTTCTAACAGTACAGAAACGCACATCGGATGGTGTGTCCACCCACGCCAAGATTCAGAAAGATTCATCGCAGATTAGTGTTAAGCTTCACCAGAGCCACAGTATGCCTACCTGCTGCCTGGTAAGGTGAGCTGCGCTGCCGATTTCCACCCCCGAAGGTCACCATCGCAGTTAACCCCTTTCCTCCTGGCTGATCAAAGCTCGGGTGAATGTTTGAGCACAAACAGAGACATTATGGACAATGTGCTTCATTTACTCCGCTTCACGATCATCTTCTCTGATGTAAGGTGTGTCACAAAAAAGACAGTCAATCAAACAATCAATGAATCAACTGTGTCGCTGTACGACATTTAAAAACAACCATCGTTACCAAAGTACTGAAGAAGAGAAGACGATTCAAATACCAATAAAAACAGCAGCTACCAAATCATAAAACTTTCCTAAAATTACAGTAAAATAAAATAGTCAAATTAGGATTTTAAAAAGTTTTTGTCTGCCAAGCTTGTGAAGTCTTTTAGGGGCGACTGTGCAGTTACCTGTAAAGCTACGCTACATTTATTTTCCCAGAGGAAATGTGTGTATTTGTGCATTTTCATAAATTAGCATTATTTAAAAGAGTAAAAGCCTGACATTGGGACCTCACTTGGTACAGTATGTCTCCTAGCTACAGGTTATGGAGTTAGATTTAAACCAAAACATATCAGATTTGAGAATTGTGAAAGATTTTGGAGTTCCATTTTCAGCTGCCCAAATTTGTATTTCGCTACATTTTATAATTTTCGTTCTTTCACATCAACGTTTAGGTAAAAACTATTGTCAGTATTGTTGAGCCACTAACAGAACTGTATATACACCAGAATGTGTGCCATGAAAACGGTATTTCAGTTTGTGAACTTGAAAGTATGGAGATAGATTTGAACTGTACATGTTGTATTATATTCTTCAGTCTGATTTTTGCATCTTATGATTATTCACACAGTGATTTAGCCACGCCCTTGTTGTGATTGAGTGACACTCTTCACAACAGAAGGAACACTTAAGGAAAAGGCAAAACACAAATCTGCAGATTAGAAAATGGAACAGAATTCACTAAGCAACATTAAACATTAAGGTATTTAGTTGTGAAGAATGAGTTGCTTGTAGTTGCTAGCTTCACACACTTCTCTAGACCATACGGTTATGAGAGATGCAACAACACTGTCAAAAGCTGACAAGCACAAGTTTGCTGTCTGATGGAAACAACTTGGAAAATGGAAAATTCTGAAAATATGGATAAATACAGATTAGAACACATTACCTTTACAATTCTGATTTCAATTCACAGCCAAATATGACCCAAATTTTTTTTAAACTTTATTTATGATTTTTTATCTTTAACATACATACATTTACAAGCACAATCAAAAAGTCTACACACATAAAAACTAGGATTCAAAAACAACTTAAGAACTAAAGAAAATGTAAACAAGTTAAAAAGTTTAAAAAGTAATAACAAAAATAAAACGCACATATACAAAGGGGCACAAAATAATGTTACAGTCAGTGGTTATTCCTCTAAATCCAAAATATAGGCAAGCCACATGCTATTATTTATATACTAATTGATTAATTAATTAACTAATTAATTGGGGGGTCAACTATGAATTCAAAATATGACCCAGAGTTTTAGCTCAGCTATGGCAAAAGTGAGTGTATTGTGGCTGTAGCAGTTTAAGGTTTGTCATAGCATTTAAAACACAATGTGAAATGTTTAAACTCCATTTATTTAACGGGACTAAAGTGACTCAACAGCAGCCCACCAGCTGTATCATCCCTGAGTTACAGTTCATTTGAGGCTGTATTAGCACCGGACAAAGCCGTCAGTGCAATTCCACAGCAGTATCTGAGCAGATGAAAGTGGTAAGTGTGGGCCAGAAATGGGCACATCACCCATTTGCTATTTGTTACTAAGACCAAAAAATTACTCATTTAACTGAAGTTTGTGCACTTTTATAAGAGTTCTTCAAGGGTTCTTTAGTAAAGAAAATGGTTCTAAATAGAACCATGAACAGTCAACCCAAAGGGTTCTTTGCATGATAAAAAGGTCCTTTTTTTAAAAGGTTTCTACAATATATAGCCCCAAAAAGGGTTCTGCTATCGTTACGATGTCAAGCTCTTAATAAGGTTCTATATAGAACCATGAACAGTCAACCCAAAGGGTTGTTTGCATGATGAAATGGTTCTGTTTTGAAAAGGGTTCTACAATATATAGCCCAAAAAAGGGTTCTGCTATCGTTACGATGTCAAGCTCTTAATATGGTTCTATATAGAACCATGAACAGTCAACCCAAAGGGTTCTTTGCATGATAAAAAGGTCCTTTTTTTAAAAGGGTTCTACAATATATAGCCCCAAAAAGGGTTCTGCTATCGTTACGATGTCAAGCTCTTAATATGGTTCTATATAGAACCATGAACAGTCAACACAAAGGGTTCTTTGCATGATGAAATGGTTCTGTTTTGAAAAGGTTTCTACAATATATAGCCCCAAAAAGGGTTCTGCTATCGTTACGATGTCAAGCTCTTAATATGGTTCTATATAGAACCATGAACAGTCAACCCAAAGGGTTCTTTGCATGATGAAAAGGTTCTTTTTTGAAAAGGGTTCTACAATATATAGCCCCAAAAAGGGTTCTGCTATCGTTATGAAAAGCTGGTAATAAGGTTCTATATAGAACCATGAACAGTCAACCCAAAGGGTTCTTTGCATGATGAAAAGGTTCTTTTTTGAAAAGGGTTCTACAATATATAACCCCAAAAAGGGTTCTGCTATCGTTACGATGTCAAGCTGGTAATAATAGAAGAACCCTTTTTGGTGCTATATAGAACCATTTTAAAAAGCTTTCTATATAGAACCATCTACAGCACATTCCTCATCAATCTGAAGTGTTCCTGGTTCTATGTAGAATCATTTTCTTAACTAAAGAACCCTTGAAGGACCCACTTTTTTTAGAGTGTATTTGCCCTGTAATAATATTATATTCAGTAGCTGATGTATGAATTTTAAGTAAGTACAATATGTTTTGGCTTAAATCTAAATCCATGAAATGTTCCGACACTGAAAACACCACCGTCAGCACAGTTCAGTGTTTCCCTGAGACTGAGGCTGTGTGATATAGACTAAATGTTAGTATTGTGATTATATTGCTACATTTTGCAATTGTGATGCTTCTTGCTAGTCTGTAATGCCCTGCCCTGTGCCCGGTGAGGGGGTAGGGGACCAACCGCGACCCTGACCAAGCGAATAAGATAAGAAATGGATGGATGGATGCTTCTTAAAATCTGTTAAAAACTCACTGTTAAACCTGCCTTATTTTCACCAAAATGATTCACTTTTTGTGAATGACAAGAATACACTGATTACTGAAATTTCTTCTGGACTGTGATTGGTCAGGATGCTCAGCGCACACAGTCAAATAAGCTCATAAGCACGCAAACAATATATCACACAGCCTTTATGTACAGCACATCCACATGCAGCTTTATAAATGCACTATTTGGGCTGCACAAGCACTTGACATGTAGAATGAGATTGGCTCCCTCAGGAGCCTCTCCATCACAGACCTCTTTGTGTGCATAAGCGCAGGCTTTTGTTATCATGATCATATCTTCAGGCAATGTCTTATGCATCTTTCATTTGAGCAATTATCAGCCAGGCCTGGCATTTGTTTCATTCTCATTCTGATGAATTTTGGCTCGTTTGGTTTTAGGGCTAAGCAACATTAGGAGAAAAAGGTTTCACTGCAATATTTTATGTTTTGTTTTTTTTATTCCAACAAATATTTTTGTGCACTAAATAACAATTTCAGTTAAAAGCAAAAAACAAAGAAATGTTCAGTAAATAACTATAATAAATAAGTAAATAACAGTAATGACTGATCTGAATGCTAATTATCACTCTAGGCTACAGTACGCCCTCCGCTATATTAAAAACAAATGAGTGAATTAGTGATGTGACCATCATTTGTGATCAGATATGGTCGCAGGAAAAAGTGTCAAAGTGACAGGCAAAGAAAAAAACCTCTAAAGTGCTTTTGAATGCAGCCGTCAGGAAACACAACACAGACTCAGAAGAACGAGGATGAAGGAAGTAGAAACGTCCAAATGTAACCGTTTGTCTCTTCGCTGTGGTTCTTTATGGATGTGAAAGCAGGAGGTCTCAGTGCTGGATGAGAAGAACCACTTCACTTGAGAAGACCAACAACAACATGTAAGCACACAATCGGAGGAATTGTGGACGAGTCAATAAGAAGCCTGAAGAACAAACAGCAGAGAAACATCATCCATGTTGTCACCACCAGTCGGAAACCACTTGACGGCACTTAATAAAGAAATTAATAACTTTTGGAGCACTGGGCCATTCATTTTGTACCTTAGCCTTACATGGTACTACCATCAAAAAAATCTTTAATTTTTACCATCATTTTTAAAAAGTACATTTAAAGCAGTGGCTCATTGGTACATTTTGACCATTAGTCCGTATTTATCAGTACATTTTTATTGATTTTTATCGCTGGCACACTGTTGCCATTGCCTATACAGAACAATGTAAATTTTATTTGTACACAGTAAATATGTCAGTGTTAAATCAACACTATTAGAGTTAAATTAACACTGAAAGTGTCAAAATGTAACACTCCCAGTGTTAATTTAACTCTAATAGTGTTGATTTAACACTGGAAAATTTACTGTGTACTCGACTATGAGGGTGGTACCATGGTATGTTTTAGTAAAGGTACACGTAATGTACAGTTCAATAGACCTTGTCACAATGCATTAGTAAGTAAAATAAAAACAATACCAGATGAAATGTACCAGATCTTAATGCATCCTCATAATGTACATTATCGTGAAGGCCGACGTTGTGATAACGATTAACACACAGCCCTGTTTGGTTTGGTGACTGTGGATGGAGGATCTGTTGCTCTGGGTGACTGTGAGGAGGCCTGGGGTCTTTGCTATGGGTTTGTTAAGTAGAGGTTGGTGTAATTTGGCGGGTTTGGCAGATGGATTGAGACAGATTAGCCGTAGCAGCTGCGTTTCGGACAGGATCATCACATCCGTGCAGATTAGACGCCTTTATGTGTGGACCTGGCTGCCTCTACCATCTCCAGATTTGGGGAATAACACCTTCTTCTCACTCAGTGAGGGATCTGCGACACACACACACACACACACACACACGCACACACACACACTCAGTCTTTCCGGTACCGCTCAACTATCTACTTTGTTGAAAATGTTTCTCCTCTCTCTGCTCTTCATTTCATGTTGTTCACTCACGTTATTGCTTTTTTGGATGGCACCGCACTCATTCTCTCCTCCACCCACACACACACACACACACACTTTCTCACAATTCTTATTACCTGCAACTTCAACTCGTCTCAGAGTTTTTGTAGTTTTTCACATTTTTGTTTCAGATCAAATAAATGGGTCCCGCATTTATTTCTTACAGTCAGAGATTCATTACTTTCTTATGTTCTAAGATACATACAAACAGAGGAATTGTGTGAAAGCTGAAAGCCATCACATTTAAGACTATGCTGTATTAAATGTGCCATATCTTTTTGAAAAAGTCAGAAAAATGTTGAGAAAAAAACTCTGAAGCACTGATTTTTGGTTGCCCTTCTTTATTGATGGATGAATAAGTTCCAAACAAACAGAAATGAGCACTCCGTTGATGTCCTACTGAAAGGCGCCCTCTTATGGCAAAAATATGAGTTGCAAGATCATCCTAAAAAAAGTCCCTTCAGTACTGTGCAGCCTGGAAAAATGTATATCTGGGGGGAAAAATCTAAAAGCACCTATATTATAAATCTGCAGTAAAACGTTTACACATTGTAATATAAATCATAAAACATATTTTCTGCATAAGGACTCTTTTACAAAAAAAACCTAAATCAACATATGGTATTTAATAATAAGACCCTCAAATTTGGGCAACTTCATAGGGACAATAGAGTGGACAGTTAAGAGGTTAATGTACGAGTATTTCTTCCAATTACTGCAATTTAAATCATGAGAGGAATGATATGAACTTAATTCATACAATTACATTCAAGTATAGAGTACAACCAGAATATTGTCAGTGCTGGAACAAAACCTTGTATCTCCATTTTTGTCATTTGAAAACAAGCTGGCCTTTAAATTTTTGGTTTCTCACTTTGCCCGGTGCCACGTTGATGCAATTTACAACCTATAAAATGCATCCGCAACTTATGTCAACATGTTTTGAGTTTTGCCAACATTTTTAGAGCCTGTTACTTTGTCTTGTGTGTGTGTTTTATGTGTATGGAGGATAAAAGATAATTACAAAGTGCACAGAGATGAGCCTTCTCATTTATGATAGCTCTCCATATTGGCACATCCGCAGCTACCTGTCAATACTCATGAGTGTATTCATGTGGCCCTATTGCACGGATGTGTGTGTGTGTGTGTATGTGAGTGAGAGAGTACGCTGTGTTTATTTGAGTGTGTGAAAAAGAGAGAAGAGAGATTAACCCCATGCTATCCTCAATCCCTGGTTATGAGTTTATAGCGTCTGTCTGGGCATCGCACTGTTTAAACAACAATCTAATTAATCCTGTCTTTATTAGTTTCACTGAGCTGAGCTGTGCAGGGAGAGAGGGAGGGAGGGAGAGAGGGAGGACAGGGAATTCTGGCAGAAATTACTGACAAGGGAGGGAGGACTGGGACAGGAAAAGAATGGGGGATTTAGGAAGAATTTAAGAGTGAAAGCGCTGTGCCTTTAAAGAGAATTGACTTGTTGGAGAGAGGCTTGAAGAAAAGGGGAATTCACGGGGTGGAAGACACATGAATGATCATGGGGTAACCAGAAACCAGACTTGATGGTCATAGTTATATACACATAGAGGAAAAAAGCCTCATGGGTTAGGGATGCCCCCTTGGGCTTTTATGATTTAAGACTATTACTGTATTATCTGCTGGAACTGGCACAGCATCATATTGAATTAATTAATACATTACTGTCATCCATCCCAGAGCCAGTTAGTCTCTTGTCAAGTGCTGCCCTCTAGTGCCTAACATATATCACTGCAGAGACTTTCCAAGAACTATTCCATAATGACCTTTTTCCATCAGACTCAAAAAGGGACATTTACTTAAAAACAGATATAAGAATTTAAAAGATCATAATCAATGCTTTCAATAGTATAATCCCAATCTTGCTGCAGATGCATGTGTAAAGTCATTTGAATATGATGCTAGTGCACTCCAAAAACTGTATGTTTTACCCAGAATGCTGAGTTGAACATGTTGGGTCATTTTGTTGAGTTATTTCTACAGTGTCTGGGAGTTTACCCTCTGGGTTGGTAGGGTTAATATTGTTTATGTATTTATTTATTTATTTATTTATTTATATTTGTTTTTCTTTTTTTATTTATATGTTTTGTATAGAAGCCCATTTCCACCACTTGACAAAACAGTGAGCTACAAAGTCATAATAATGAGATATACAGTCATACTTATGAGATACAAAGTCATAATAGTGAGATATACAGTCATACTTATGAGATACAAAGTCATAATAGTGAGATATACAGTCATACTTATGAGATACAAAGTCATAATAATGAGATATATAGTCATAAGATACAAAGTCATAGAGTTATACAGTCATACTTATGACATTAAAAGTCATAATAGTAAGATATACAGTTATACTTATGATATTCAGAGTCATAATAATGAGATATACAGTCATACGTATGAGATTCAAAGTCATAATAGTGAGATAGTCATACTTATGAGATTCAAAGTCATAATAGTGAGATATACAGTCATACTTATGAGATTCAAAGTCATAATAGTGAGATATACAGTCATACTTATGTGATTCAAAGTCATAATAATGAGATACAAAGTCATAATAATGAGATATACAGTCATACTTATGAGATATAAAGTCATAATAGTGAGATATACAGTCATACTTATGAGATTCAAATTATAATTATCAGGTACCAAGTCATAATAATGCAAATAAAAAAATGAGATACAAATTCAAAATTATGAAATTCACTGGCCACTTCATTAGGTACACACATCTTGTATCTACGCTCACTGTCCATTTTAGCTCCACTGACCATACAGATGCACTTTGTCATTCTACAAATTACAGACTGTAGTCCATCTGTTTCTTTTCATACTTTATTCACCCTGTTCTACAATGATCAGGCTATAATATAATCAAGCCTGATAGCCATACTGCATGTAAACAAGTTGCATATATACAGCCACTGACAAACATTGTCTCTTGCTTTGTGGCTCGTGTGTGTGTGTGTGTCAGGCTGTTTGTGAGGAAATGCAGTGCGTGTCTGCAGGTGATTGGACGGTCGGAGCTGATCATGCGTGTGCTGGGTCAGGTGTATCACCTGGGCTGTTTCAGCTGTTGTGAGTGTGAGCGCAGGCTGCAGAGAGGTGATGAGTTTGTGCTGAAGGAAGGCCAGCTGCTGTGCCGAGGTGACTACGAGAAGGAGAGAGAGATGCTGGCCGCCATCAGCCCCGCCCCCACCGAGTCAGGTAACAGAGTCGTAACGAACAACTAAGATTTAGAAGAAGAGATACTTTTTATTGATGCCAAACACAAGTGAGCACACACACACACACACACACTTGGGGGTAGTGAGCGCACACATCGGAAGCAGTGGGCAGCCACCTGCTCCAATGCCCAGAGAGCAGTTGGGAGTTAGGTAGAATTCTCTTGGTGGTTCAGGATGTGACACCCAAGCTCGTGGGCAGTGTCATAGCAAAGTGGTGATGTCACCACATTCTATACTTCTCCTGCTCTTGCAGTGAAGAGTGAGGATGAGGAGGGCGGCAATGGCTCTGTTGGTGGAAAGGCTGGAGATGATAGTAAAGAACACAAGAGATCAAAGCGACCTCGTACCATCTTAACCACACAGCAGCGCCGCGCCTTCAAGGCATCCTTCGAAGTATCCTCCAAGCCCTGCCGAAAGGTGAGCAACCAGAGAGCAACAAGAGAAACACACACAAGATTTGCCATAACTTAATTTCTGAGACGTGTTTCTGTGCTGCAGGTGAGAGAAACTCTGGCAGCTGAGACTGGGCTGACGGTACGAGTCGTACAGGTCTGGTTCCAAAACCAGAGAGCGAAGGTAAATCTGCATCTGCTTCTCTGATAAACCCACTTATGTTCCGTTTAATTGTATCCGTACTGGAAGCTGAGTCGTGTGTTATTGTGTCGTCTAGATGAAGAAGATTGCTCGCAGGCAGCAGCAGCAGCAACAGCAGCAGGAGCAGGAGCAGATTGGAGGAAGCAGGAGGGGTCCGAGCAGAGGAGGGCGTCAGAGCAATGATGATAGTGAGGGTAAGACATGTGGACTGATACCTTACTAGACGACAGCGACAGCCTGCACAGTAAATCTGCCAGTGTTAAATCAACACTATTAGAGTTAAATTAACACCCTCAGAGTTAATTTAACTCTAATAGTGTTGATATAACACTGGCAGATTTACTGTGTGTTACATAGACAGCGTTTAAATGGATAAATATGTTGACACATTGAAAAGAATCCAATGCAAAACCCTGAAACACAACACAGCTTCCACCTCCCCATGTTACACACACACACACACACAGCTTGTGTGTTTTTAATAGAAAAAACTGAGTGTGTACATACACTTCATAATCTGAGCATCATCACATTTCTGCAGTCTGCTGGTTACTCATATGGTCGTGTGAAGTACATGCTCTTTCTTAGATCAGAGTAAGGTCTAGAAAACTGACTGACCTGATGTGATGTGGGTGCTAACACTGCAAGTGAACGCAGAGTTCAGTCTACATAGAAACACTCAATTCTGCAGAATAAGGAACACTGTTTATCAGAAATGTTGAGAAAGCGCATATCTTTGCTAACTCGTTCCATGCTACTAATGCTAATGAGCTACACTACACTATACTATAATATATACATATACTGTATTATCACTCTGCTGAATCACTAAATAATAACACCACAGTTATAAATGTTCTCCGGACCCCAAGCGGCTCAGCAGGCTAAGACGCTGACACTATGACCAGAGGATCGCGAGTTGGAATCCCGGTCATGCTGTTTGCCATCAACAGCCGGGACCCAAGAGAGCAAAATTGGCAGTGCTCTCTCTGGGCGGGTAGATGGCGCTCTCTCTCCCCATCACTCTCACATTGCAATGTCTGCTGGCTCAGGCATCTACTGATTGGTCCATTCAGAGCTGGGAATCCTGAGCTTTCCTCCGAGCATGTTGGCTCCCCAGTGACGGTGTATCAGCGGTAGTTCGAAAAGAGGTGGTGGCAGCATCACAGCAACGTAGAAGGCTTGTGCTTGACTTCACCCTCCTAGAGTCAGGGACAGTGCAAAGTGATGGGGAGAGTCCTAATGGATGGGATGGGCTAAATGGCTAAAGGGATAAAAATGTGCAAAAATTTAAATAAATAAATAAATAAATGTTCTTCTCAAATTCACATTGACAGTGTCAGCAATTCTATATTGTCTATACATTAAGTCATTGTTTATTATTATTATTATTATTATTATTATTATGATTATTATTATTATTAAAGATTATTTGGGTAGTTAATTGGACATCGCATCCGTTCTCACACTGCACGTCAAATGTCATCAAACTTAAAAACAGACCAGATCCTGACATTGTCTGCTGTGACCTACAAAAGGACTGAAAGAAACATGTGGCACTATAGTGTATCTGCAGGAGGCGGAGCTGTCTGTATAGAAAGATCAATAATACACATTTGAGAAAAAGATGTTGAGGCTCACTCTCCATCTCTTCACAGATGGTTCCAGCAGTCATGGATTAGATGGCATGCTCTCCTATTCTTCTATGCCACGGCAGCAGCTCTTGGCTCTCGATCCAAACATATACGGAGCTGAGCAGTTCCGGCACGGCCTCACACCCCCTCAGCTAGGCCCTGAGCAGATGCATCCCTATGGTAAGACAATGTAAACACTCTGCACTGAAATCTCCATCAGCTCTTGGCATTCGTGAGCTTTGCTTAATTTTTCCACGCTTTGTTTGCCATCCTCATTCTCCCAGACTCAGAAACAGTGTTCCACGACCTGGACAGCGACGGCAGCTTAGGTCACTTCGGCGATTGTCTCTTGCCGACGGCTGATGGAGGGGTCGTGGCGGGGCGCGTGGGAAATCCAATTGATCGCCTCTATTCAATGCAAAACTCCTACTTCACTTCGTGACCCCTCTTCACCTCTGAACCCAGTCTTAAGTCCACCACCACCATCCTGGAGAGAGGCAGCATGCAGACAAAGTCCTGCTGGAAACCCAACCTTTCGCCCCACCAAGCCTGAAGGATCTCACATAACACAATCACATCTGAGCTGTGCCAAATGATCCAGACGGAGTCTGGTTTTAAACAGCAAATTCCACAATCAAGGGTTTGACTAGGAACACGGCTGCAGGCCAATATTCAGTGTGCATGATAGCGACATGCAGATATATGTACATACATTTTTGTATCAGTCATAGGCACACTATACATATGAATAGGCAGCTGATCATAGAAGTAATACCTCACCGTCTGTCTGAACATCTCCAACATCCAGGAGAAATCCTGGCCATAATTCATCACTTACAAAGGACCGAACACGCTGCAGATAACAATAGAGAAAATAAAGCTTGTTGCATAGGAATTATCTTGTAATCACAGGCCCAGTGAACCAGTAGCGATATTAAGGATAAGCTTTGCTTCTTGACACGGCTGAAATGTTTGTTTTTTTTTAATTATTTGGAAAATGACAGGGTTATAGTTAGGACTGACTCAGTTTACTGTTTGCGCAAGTCCCACACAACAGGCTCTTCTGACCTGCGTGATTCTCTACTAACATTACTTTAAATCTAAAGTGTAGTGAAACGTTTTCCTTGGTCTAACCAATCCTTATCGAGCCCTTCTTGAGATGAAGCAGAAGTGCAGGGAAACACTAAACTGTACATTGTTTCGGCCTTCCTGGCCTGGCGCCGTGCTCTGCTAACTTAGGGAGTTTTGGTAGGGTTCAGAGAGCAAAGCAAACGAGCGCATACCAGAGTGATGAAGACGAGTCAAACGGCACTCCACCCTGTGATAAAGGTCAGCACAACAGAGTATGATGCCATAGCTGGATGAGCACCAACAGGTGGTCTTGTGTGGGAAAATGGACCAGAAGAGGAATTGGACACGGGAATAGTATTTTCCGTGACGAGACGTGTATAGATGGGAGTCAGGGATCCAGGCCCTGCCCAGGCTGTAGAGTTTAAAAACAGGGTAGACAGAAAAAATCATTCAGAATGTGATGTAGCAACATTTGTACATTTTCTACAACCTTTGTCTTTGTTATTACAGAAAAGCTCAATCGACCACGGATGCCCAATCCTGGCCAACTTGGAGAGTTCAAACAGACTCCTGAGTCTGATATTCACCCTGAAAGCCTTCATTACCTGAACCAGGTGTGAAGGTTCAAGCCAACAAGGCAGAACAACCTCCAGGACCAGGATTGGGTAACCTAGAGGGTTCAGATGTATCTAGAATGTGCCAAGAAGATGTAGCTTTCTTGATCTCCGCCCAAACGCAGGGCAGTCTTAAGTCTTAAATTGCCAAATGCTGTAAAGAGTTGTTTTGTTGTTAAGGTAAGGAAATCATCAGGGTCTAACACAGCTAACAGGGTGGCTTCAAGAGCCTCGCGGGTTACAGGGTAGAGATACTATTATAGCATCGTTATTGCAAGTGTTAACCAAACTGCACCATTGTGTTGGGGAGGGCGGGGGATGTGCAGCACTTAGCAAAGTGATGCTAAATGTTATTGTGCTCTAATGTAATACGCTTAGTGTGTTTGCATCATTACTCGTCGTTGCAGTTACCACTACGGTCTCTCTTTCTCCGTATGATACTGTTGTAGCTTCTCCTGTGTGCCGGAACTTCAGTATTGGAATATTTATGTTGCAGCATGATCTACTGTATATGTGAGACGTTTCTTATTTAAAAATTAAGGATTGTACAGAGCACTTATGGTTTTAACAGTGTTGACTCTCTATTATCTTTATTATCTTGATCTCCATGTGTCTGCTGCCCAACTGGACGGACGTGGTCATGGCCTACTGGATAACATGGCTTCCAGTGCGTGCAGCAGAACATCAACAAGTCGAGCGTTTCAGGACTTGGACTATGTCAGGGTAGTTCAATGTGTAAAGTAAGATTTCTTGAAGGATCGCCAAATGGGAGATGATTTCAGGCACATTTGTTACAGTTGTGTGATTTTTTTAAGTGGATACTGTGTTTGTGTACCGTGTTTTCACCTTTACGATATAATTACTCATTTTAGCTGTTGATATATAAGCCTATCTACTCGATTTGTGAGTCTTCATCTTAGATATTTGTTTCTGGAATTGTCATAAAATGGAAAAAAAACCAATACACTTGCTAGAAGAACTTCATGTTTGGCTACCCTTCTGTCCTAATGATCAATCCAGTAATAATAACGGGGGGATGGCATGGCAGTCAAAGAGTGTTCCTGCCTCAGAAGCCTGTCCTCCCACTCATCCTGTCAGTGGTCAAAGGGATTCTAGTCCTCCAGATCCCCCCTTTGCTCTTTTTGTTCTCCTGCCAGCGGGTAGCTGGACATGGTATGAGGGAGAGACCGCACACATTCCTTAGTTTAATATTATACAGTGATTTCACGAGCCAGACAAAGAGGCCCATGAGAAACTGAGTGAATCTGGCCACTTTCATCATATTAAAAGAAATATTTTGTGTGACTTGAAAAAGATGAACTGTCATGTCTTTAAACAGAAAAGAAGAAACGAGTGATGTGTTGACTGTGACAGGTCTCCCATCCAAAGACCACAGCAAAGTCTCTAAACCACACAGACACTGGTTAACACTACACTCTTAACGATCTCGTCAGTAACAATAACTACGACTGTAGCAGATCATCTGTTGTGCATTTGATATAGTACACACTTCAAAGAGATGGTTCTTCAAGGGTCTTTAATAAAGAAAATGGTTCTATACAGAATTATGAACACTCAAAAAACCCAAAGGGGAACCCAAAGACTGATGAGAAATGTGTTGTAGATGGTTCTATAGACCATTTTAATATGGTTCTACAGGTGTTAGACAATGAAAGTGAAACAGCTGGTTTTAGACCACAATAATTTATTAGTAGGTGTAGGGCCTCCTTTTGCAGCCAGTACAGGGTCAGTTGATCTTGTGAATGACATATACAAGTCCTGCACAGTGGTCAGAGGGATTTTAAGCTATTCTTCTTGCAGGATAGTGGTCAGGTCACTACGTGATGCTGGTGGAGGTGTTCTAGTTGACTGGGACATGACCGACGTTTTCCTCCGGGATGTGGATGATTATTTAATAACACCAGATTTTGGTCGACAAAGTGAAAGTAACAGATTGTGGACATCTTGGTATAATTTTACCAGATATCTTG
>BRDA01013391.1:24849-35026 GCA_036984385.1 Crenuchus spilurus | reverse complement strand
ACTTTTTTGGAATCCGGTTTGTATATAACTGTGCTCTTACCTGCTAACTGAACCTTCACACTCTGCTCTTACTGGTGCAATGTGACATTAATGAACCACCAGACTGGTCCAATTTAACCATGAAACCTCCCACACTAACATGACAGGTGTTTCACTTTCAGTGTCTAACCCCTGTATATAGCCCCAAAAAGAGTTTCTTCTATTATTACAAGCTAGGCATTGTAGCTACATCAGAACTGCTTTTGGTGCTATATAGAACCATTTTCGAAAAGGTTCTGTATAGAACCATTTACAACACATTCCTCATCAATTTCAAAAACCTTTTCAACATGCAAAGAATCCATTCTATTTACAGTGGAACCTCAGTTATCATTTGCCCTGGTTATCGTACAGTTCACTTTTCGTCTACTTTTTTCAGAGAAATTTTGTGCCAGTTATCGTTCATCTGCCCGGTTTTCATTGGCATGCCGGCGCGACTTGTCGCTAATTTCACAAAAAGAAAGCGTCCATCCAAGCGTTCGTTGTTTCTCGTTGAGTGAGCCTCACCATGTTCATGTGAAAGATTTCCATTATTTTTAGTGTTTTTTGTGCTTGTTGATTGAGTGCGCCAGAAACAGACCTCTCTGGACACATTTCCATATGCCAAGATGATGTCACGGAACCGTACCCAAACTTATGAATGGAAGCAAGCGCTTCACAAAAAAAGACTTGAGAAACAAATAGTGGCTGAGAACAGGTGTACAAAACAAACACTGCTGGCTGGACTACACCAGTAACCTTAACATAACGATAACAGAACCCTTTTAAAGTTCTGTATAGAACCATCTACAACACGTTCCTCATCAATCTGAAAAACATACATCTAAGCTTTGATGTAAAAACATAGTTGTATTTGGTTTATGTTACAATGTTTTTATCGAGATCTCAAATAATTTATTTCATTATCACAACATGTTATAACTTCTTGGGAAATCGCTGCATTTTCCTAAAAAAAATCAATACAATTTTTGTTGTGACGTGACAATGAAATAAGTCATTCAAGATCTTTTAATCAAACTTTTAATGTAAGTTAATGTAAGAATAATGGACCATTTGTATTGGTCTGTTCAGTGTGAAATGAGTCACACGATGGAAAGGGCAGCTTATCATTTCTGACATGTTCTGACAGCGATAACACACAACAGTCACTTTTTCACAACACTCTCATTTGTGGAGACACTATTACATGGTTTTAAGGTTTAAATATTAACACGCGTGTTGTGGGAAATCTGCAGATTTGTATGAAATCTCTAAACTCAGATACACCCACAGCTTTGCAAACAAGCCAAAGTGAATCACCCACAACATTAAAACCACCTGCCAGTCTCGGCATGGACTCCACACGCCCTCTGGAGGTGTTCTGTGGTATCTGGCTCCAAGACATTAGATCCTTTAACTCCCGTAAACTGTCAGGTGGAGCTGCTGCAGATCAGACTTTTGTGTGTCTAGTACTTCACACAGATGCTTGATCAGACTGAGGAAGTCAACATTTAGGTGGGTCAGGATCTAAGATTTCACAGCAGAACAATGCCAGCCAAGAGCATCACACTGCCTCTGCCAGCTTGCTTCAAATAGTGCATCCTAGTGCTTCCACAGGTAAGTGGCAAATACACACCCGGTCATGATGTAAAAGAAAGCCTGATCTATCAGACCACACCGCCTTCTTACAGTGCTCCATCGTACAGTTCTGACACTGGTGCCAATTGTAGATGCTGGAGAGAGGTCAACACTTGCACAACAAGCTTCCGTCATAGCCAGCATGTCAGTAATGTGTGCTTATATTAGCTCTTCTGGAGAACTAGATGGTCCATGTTTACTGAGCCTTGGGTGACCAGGACCCTGTCACTTTTTGGCATTGTGTTGTGTTCTCTGCTCAATCCAGTACTTTAGGGATGTGCTAGTGAAGAGGTGAGGTGGTGGTCATCCAACATCCTGACCTCACTAATGCTCATCAATGAATACAATCAAATCCTCACAGCAATGCTCCGACATGTAACAAAAAGCCTTCTCCCGGACAGTAGAGACAACAAAAAGCAGGATAAAGTCTTTTAATACTGTTGATTTCAGAAGAATGAATGAGGTGTCCCAACACGTCTGTATTCTGTATAGTGTAGTCAGTGTTACTCATTTCAGTGGTTTTACTGATGTAGCTGATCAACAGTAGTATTAACTAGTAATAAATAAACAGTGATACATCATCATTATGACAAAAACAAAGCAGTACAAAAGAGTAGAAAAATGTAGGCCTGCAGTTCTTAAACATCTCGGGTGCAAATGACAAACTATACTTCTTAACAACAGGAATCAGAGTTCTGATCAAGTAGTACACTGTTCGGTTATAACCTCTATTGCTATGCACTGAAGTCTGGTGGAGGATGTTTTACTTCATGAGGGCTGAGGTACGGGATTTCCTGTTGGGAGAAAAGTGGACGCTTGTTAGTTTAGTATGATAATAGTAATGGTTATATACTAAACTCTTAAAAGAGATGGGTCTTCAATGGTTCTTTAGTAAAGAAAATGGTTCTACAGTGGAACCTCAATTTTCATCATTAATCCGTTCTAAAATGCCTGATGATAACCGTTAATCTGTTCCAGACACTCCAAACTATGAACAAAAATACATTTTATATAGAATAACTATAGTGTTACATACAGAACACAATGAGAAATAAACACAAAAGACTAATAAAATGGATAAATGAACATTTAACATCACTCTGACAGGTTTACGCTCTGTTTTAGAGAGTGCTGGTGTGGTCCAGCCACAGTCTGTTTTGTACACGCGTTCTCGAGGTTCTCAGCCGCTATTTGTTTTCGCAAACATTTTCAGGCAGAAGTGCTGCGCGCCATCGCTTTAATGTGACGGGTTTTTTTTGTGTTATTATTTGGGTGCTTCTCAAGCCTGTGCTTGGTTCCACTCATAAGTTTGGGTACAGTTCTGTTACATCTTCTTGGCATATGGAAATGTGTCCAGAGAGGTCTGTTTCCTACGCAACAAGTACCAAAAACAATGGAAAAACAATGGAAATGTTTCACATGAACAAGAAACAAAAAATGACAAACGCATGGGTGGATGCTTTGTTTTTGCGAAATTAGATACAAGTCACATGAGCATGCTGTCAAAAACCGGGCAGATGAATAATAACTAAAAAAATTCTCCAAAAAAAGTTGATGATAACCGAATTGTACGATAAGAGGTTCCACTGTAAATAGAACCATGAACATTCAAAGAACCCACAGGGTTCTATATAGCACCAAAAATGGCATAGCTATGATGCCAAGCTTGTAATAATAGAGGAACCCTTTTTGGTGCTATATAGAACCATTTTTAAAAAGGTTCCATAGCGAAGCATCTACAGCACATTCCTCATCAGTTTGAAAAACCCTTCCACCATGCTTCATGGTTCTATACATTGTCTTTATTAAAGAATCCTTGAAGAACCATCTCTTATAAGACTGTATAGAGTAATTGAATGCAAGCTTAATAACACAACAATAAGCATTCACATTCAATATCACGCTCATTCAAACTCTGACTATAAAGCTATCCTATAATCCCAAAAGGGAGTTCCTGGAGATATAAATATGAGATTAATTGGATAGTACTTACCTAAACCTTTAATGTCCACGTTCTCTGCACAGGCCAGAAATTTTACAACATGAGGCGAACAGGTCTGAGAAGAGGCTTGGTTTTCTCGTAGGCAGCGTTCAAACTCTGTGAACTGTCCTGCGCAATCTGTCCGGATCTTTCTAATCACCGGGCTGGAAGAGCATGAAGGAAAAGTAGGGATGTGCTTAGGAATCAAGTAAGATAATGCTGGATAATCCACAGCTTCAGCACCCGCAGAGTGACCTATGCTATGTATCCTAAACTAAGACATTAAAGTTCACTGCTTTAATTTGAGTAGAATGTTATAACTTACCTGCACTCCTGGACTCAAATAACACTGAAAAATATTATATTTTCAACCAGTGACAAGTCTCCTGTAACATTTCTAATTTAGTCCCACATGGTGCACAAATTTGCATGCATGCAAGGACCACAAGGCTGTATGGTGTCCCATTTCTCATTTAGAAGGGTGCCCTCTATGAGCCCTTACTCATGCCCGTGAGGATGCACGCTCAGAGGTGGCCTATTACCCAGACTTCTGTGAGATACATGCAAGTTTTGTGTAAGGTAGTGTGAGCATCATGGGAGCAAAAAATATTTAAAAATGTTAAATGCATTTCTCTACTAATGTACTGTTAATTGTTAATAACACCATATATGTTTATTATCAGGTACAATATAGAATCTGTCCCACATTCAAATTGTAACACAAGCACTCTGACGTCACCACATTAGGGACTCTGATGAGGACTACATGGCTTAGGGACGAGGTGAATGCTTATACTATCTCTGACATGAACCTACTGTGAGGAGGTGCACTGTGCCACCTTCAGTTTCAGATGTTGGCACTGTTGCTGCCAGGCTTCTGGATGAGAGGCAACACAAGCACCATACTCCTCCATTTCCTTCTGACAGTATTTGGCTGTAATCTCCATTGCTGCCTGCCTAAAAAACAAGAGAGCACTGGATTAAAAGGGCCTCAAGTGTCTCAGTAAACACAAAAGACACCCAAACAAAGTAGTTAAAACGGCTAAGCAGGAGTATACCATGACGTCAGACTAAAATACAGGTTTTAAACGTCACACTGCAACGACAATTAACACAGTTTGTTCAGTAAAACAACAACACTTACATATTTCACAGCTAAGGTTTAACATTAGCTCTACATGAAGGTTGAAAAACCACATGGAAGGACTTTCCGAATGCAAACCTACGTCATCACCAAGATCCGTTCTGATTGGCTACTGCGGGACACTAAACGCACGACCATTGGCCTGTTCTGTGTCAATCCTGATCTATGGACGGGTCTTAGCGGAGAACTCATGTTTCCTTAAAGGGGCCGTGTCATCATTTCAAAATAATGGCTTCTTATTTAAATAGCAATTCACCTCACAATAAGGAAAAATAATGTTCATTAGGTAGTGTGTTTTTTTTATATTTTTAAATACACGGTTTTAAATACAATATTTTTTTTCATTTTGTTTAACGCCCTAAACTCTGAGCTTTTAAAAATAATATAATATAAAGGAATATAATTCGAATAAAAAATAAATATTAAATACATATTAAAAATAATGTGCATCCAATATTATATACTACCCATATTCAAGGAAGTTTGGGGTATGTTTGTAAGTGATACTGATTGAAAATGAAATTAAACAAAAATAAATTAAAACAAAACAAAACAAAACAAAACGGAATAGAATAGAATAGAACAAAATATAATAGAATAAAATAAAATGAATAAAATAAAGCGACGTTGAATTGGTTACCGGACCTGACGTCACGTAATCTGGCGTCATGACGTATACGGAAGAAGTCGTACGTGTGTGTGTGCGGTTACTGATAGTTATTTATTTATTTCTTTAATATTTTGTAGGATTCCGGCGGCCGGACAGCAGGGACGGCGAGCAGCTGCTTTTGTTTATCCACCGTGTTCGCCGGTCAGGAGGTGGTGGAGAGCAGGAGGAGGGAGAGGACAGTTCAGGATGGACGGCGCTAAAGCTCGGACAGCGGACGGGATTCAGCCAACCTCCAACCAGCACCAGCACCGCCGGGAGCGGGACAGCGGCCCTGCCGACGAGCTGGTGAGCTCGGTGTCTCTGTACCGGCGCAGGCCACGGGTCCTTCACGGCACAGTGCTCCCGTTCGCCGCGCTCCTCTACCCCGGCTGGCTATACGTGTGGTTTGGGGTGTACGGAGCTTCAGAGTACCCCGAGGCCGGCCTGCTGGCCCTCGCCGCCATCGGTATCACGCACGTCCTCACCGTTCTGTCTGGCTACTGGTCAGTGCACATGCACTGCTGGATGACCTGCTCCAAGGTAAACACGTACAGAGTCAGGATTAGGGATGGAGTCGTGTGTTCAGACCCTTAATCTGTCAGTGAGGAAGCAGAAATGTTTAAATAACAAGAAAGTCAACATAGACACTATAACTACATACTACATCTGCTACAGCCTGAACTAGAGAAGAACAAGATGATCTTTCATTTGCATTTACCCGTCTGTGCAGTGAATATACACAGACACACACTCTAGGGGGCAGCAGTGAGTGCACACATCCTGCAGAGCCTATGCAGCAGTTGCGGGTTAGGTGCCTTGTTCAAGAGCAGGGGCATTTCTAGGCTACATGTTGTACATGGGGCATACTCAGAATTAAGAGGGCCACCGCTGTACCTATCTGCTGGGGGATGTCTTTTTAAAAAAATAAAATAAAAAATTTACATTTGCCACTTTCACAATTCCCAGAATGCACCGCGCAACAGGTAATATCCGATTCACCATTTTCTTTTGTTTATGTCTGTGCCAGCTACGCTACATACACTGTTTACAACTTTATTTGGTGAGTAAATACTTACATATCATCTACTAGCTTTTGTAACTATATGCAGATAATATTTCTTTGGATATTAAACATCATATCTTGTTGTGTTAACTTGTATTTTCAATTTATTCAGTGGGTTTTTAGTGTAAACACGTTGTTGCAAGCTATCGTGATGCATGCTGTCAATACTAAGCTACACTACTAGCATAGCTGGCACAGACATAAACAAGAGAAAAACAAGAGAAAATGGTGAACCGGATGTTGGCGGTTGCGCGGTGCATTCTGGGAATTGTGAAAGTGGCGAATGTATGCTCAGTGTTGAAAACCCTGTATCTGGACAACATTAGTATAACTAGTGTCAGGACTGTTGAATGTTTTTCATGAACCTGTCATGTCATCAATTTTAAATCAAATCAAAGTTTTTTTTACCACATACACAGTCATACAGTGCAAGGTGTGTGTGTTCATATAGTACGGGGGTGCGCGTGTTTGTGCTATTGTCCAGAGTTCGGATGGCCTGCGGGAAGAAGCTTTTCCTCAGGCCATCCATGTCATCATCACATCTCATTTGATTCTTAAGTATGTATTATTCTGTAATAAGCCGGTGTCTCACCTTTATTATGGATTTTAGTTTCTTTTTCCACCACAAACTCCCCGAGTACTGAGTGGAAGATCTTCCATCCAGACTTGGCAGGTTATTTAATGATTTCGTTGGTTTGTGATTAGTGGCATTTACATGAACTGTTCCACATTCTCCACTAGTTCATCTAGGATGAAGCAGCATTTCTCAGGATTGTCCAATAGGAAGGTCCCTGAGCTCGAGGACAGTTCTGACTCTTGGCTTAAATTCTCTAACTAAAGGTCGGTTGGCATCAAGCGTGCCTGGGTTTAAGTGGAAAGAACTGGGACACACTAAAAGCTGTGGTGTGGAAGCTTCTAGAGCAGTGTTTACAGTCTTTGGAGGTCCACGTATGCTGAGTTTTCATGTTTTTTCCAGCAATGGAATGAGTTAAATCTGCTTTTTTAGAAGCAGGTTGACATGAAAGTGTGTATTATGGGAGACTATAGAGCCAGAAGTTGGACTTCCTGCTATGCTTATCCATGAAATGCTCAACTAAATGTGTGAAAATGTCCCATCTGTGTGTTTCCAACAGGAGCCTGATCCAGCAAAGGCCAGCCTAGCAAAAGTAATACCCACACCTAACAATGGCTCAGCTGAGCTTGTGCCGCTCCAGAGGGACCAGGTGAGACTTCATCATCATCATCACTGCATAAACAAAACCTAGTATCTCCACAAACACCTAGAAAACGAGATGGAAACACATTCTTCATTTTTAATCTGGAACGATTGGAATTTTCAAACTATGGACACCTCTTCATTCAGCTACTCTAAGTTGCACCCATTGCTGACACATGCACAGATGTACACACACAGTCCCTGTAAAGAAGTACTGCCAGTAGAATAAGACTGGAACAGATAAACATGAACTTATTGGCATCATGCCTAATGCCAGGGGTGGACCAGAGAGGTATAAAGCCCCCTAGCATTGAGCTGTGGAGCTGTGTTGTCCATCCAGGGATGAGGTGGAAGTGGTGATCATCCAACATCCTGTTGTCACTAACCCTCTTATCACAGAATACAATCAAATCCTCACAGCAATTCTCCAAAATCTAGTAGAAAACCTTCCTTGGACAGTACAGAGAGCTACTCCAAGAAAAGCAGGAATTTGTCCATGTGGTGCATATATGTTTTGTTTATATATGTACATGGCTCATGTCAACTAATTAAGATTTAATTAGTATTAGTAGTTTAATTATTTAATTATTTATTATATTGTGTTTCTGTGTGCCAGGACGAGGACGGAGAGGAAATTCTGTCTTTTGAGTTCCAGAAGATCCGGTACGTGTTTGACCGGGAGAGGAAGCACTTTTTACCCGTGGCCTTCCCCATCGACCAGCCGATAGGCTACTTCCAAGCCTGGAGAGGCTACCAGGAAGAAGCCGACTTGCGAGCTGCAGAGAAGCGCTATGGGACGAACCGTGCAGAGATGGTGGTGCCTGACTTCCTGGAGCTCTTCAAGGAGAGAGCCACTGCCCCATTCTTTGTCTTCCAGGTGTGCACCTGTAGAATTTTTCTCTTATATTCAGCATTTATGTATTTATTAATGAGTGTAGTGGTTGGTTAATGTGTGTTTTCAGGGCTGATTCTGATTATTAATAATCAAGGACATTGATAACAGATATTAGAGATATTCAGTTACCATAAATGTGCACCCTGTAGTGTGAAGATGTACAACTCGCAACTGGAGTGGCTCAGTGGACTACGGCACTGTCACTATGATCTGAGGATCGCGAGTTCAAATCCCGGGTTGTGCTGCTGGCCATCGGCAGCCACGGGCTGAGAGAGTGAAAATTGGCTGCACTGCTAAGTAACAGCCAGGTGATCCATCAGAACTGGGGCTTCTGCGCTTTCCTCCAAGCATGTTGGCTCCCCGGCAACGATGTATCAGCAGCAGTTGAAAAAGAGGCGGAGTCTGACTTCACATGCATCAGAGGAGGCCTGTGTTAGTCTGCACCCTCCAAGAGTCAGAGACATTACAAGTGATAGAGAGTCAACAAATGTCAAACAAAAATCGTGTAGAAATGTATTTTAAAAGAAGATTAATAATAAAAAATAATTAATTAATAATAAATAAAATAAATAACTTTATTTATTTTATAAATAAAAATGTGTAGTCCTTTAATGCTGTTTTACTGAACCTGTAACATTTTTCATTTGGTTTAATGCCCCAAAATGAGGAGAAATTACAGAAACAAGACTGCATTCACAACAAATTCATCCAGTTAGCATGACGATAATACATCTCGTCTCTCTTCAGAGCCACAGGTGATAGAAGGTGTGGTAAATTGTAAATGAGATGCTGTTTTATCTTCTGCAGGTGTTTTGTGTTGGGCTGTGGTGTTTGGATGAGTACTGGTACTACAGTGTCTTCACGCTCTTCATGCTCGTGGCCTTTGAGGCTTCACTGGTGCAGCAGCAGATGAGGAACATGTCTGAGATCCGCAGAATGGGGAACAAACCTTACATGATCCAGGTATCAGCAATCAGTCGCTGACAATTTGACCCATTGTTCTGTTTATTACAGCTTTGAAACCCAGATTTATAATCCAGTTATTGATCCTAACACTTACTATGACTATAAATACTACTATAAATGACCCAGAGTCTAGACTGAATGGGATGTGATGGTGAAATACTACTGTCAATACAGCTTAGACCAAGATAAATTATGTAGTTGTGAGACAGAGGAGTTGGTGTGTTACAGTGGAATCTCTTATCATTTGCTCTGGTTTTCGTAGAATTTGGTTATCGTCTAATATTTTGGGGAACTTTTGTCCCAGTTATCGTTCATCTGCCCAGTTTTCATCGGCATGCTCACGTGATTTGCTGCTAATTTTGTGTAAACATAGCATCCGCCCACACATTTGTCACTCATCCACGCATTCGTTTTTCATTCTGACTGTGTTTGTCATTGTGTCTCTGGCTTTGTTTCTCATTGTGTCTCTGGCTTTGTTTCTCGTCGTTTCTCTGGCTTTGTTTCTCGTCGTTTCTCTGGCTTTGTTTCTCGTCGTTTCTCTGGCTTTGTTTCTCGTCTCTTTGCTGCTCTTTGTTTCGGTCTCTTTGCTGCTCTTTGTTTCGGTCTC
>BRDA01013391.1:0-15275 GCA_036984385.1 Crenuchus spilurus | reverse complement strand
TTCTCGTTCCGCACATTATCTGTCGCTCCAGTGTTTCCTGGGGTCGCATTCAAGATTTGATGACTTCCGGAGAGAGTGTAACCGATTACAATTACAAGTACTCAGGTGGTAGTCCTCTTGTGACTTGGTGTTACCACACGTACCGTCCCAACATTCCTCTTTCAGTGTTACGCTGGGGTCCTTTGTGACCTCGCTGTCTATTACACGCCTTGCTCTTGGAGTGATCGTTGTTGGTCGACACTCCTGAGGAGGTAACAATGGTGTTGAATTTCCTCCATTTGTACACAGTCTGTCTGACTGTGGATTGGTGGAGTCCAAACTCTTTAGAGATGGTTTTGTAACCTTTTCCAGCCTGATGAGCCTCAACAACTCTTTTTCTGAGCTCCTCAGAAATCTCCTTTGTTTGTGCCATGATGCACTTCTACAAACATGTTGTGAAGAGCAGACTTTAATAGATCTCTGTTCTTTAAATAAAACATGGTGCCCAGTCGCACCTGATTGAAAACACCTGACTCTAATTTCACCTTCAAATGAACTGCTAATCCTAGAGCTTCACATACTTTTGACTCACAAATATGTCATATTGTGTCAATAAATAAATGTCCAAGTATAATATTTGTGTCTCATTTGTTTAACTGGGCTCTTTTTATTTACTTTTAGGACTTGTATGTAAATCTCATGATATTTATGCAGAAATAAATAAAACTTTCAAGCACCACTGTATGTGTAAAGGAACATAGGAGTGAATCCTGTTATGATTATTTGAATTAATCAGTATTAATCAGTTTAATTAATATAGTGGTTAATGAGTATTAAAATTAATATTAACCAGTTTGGGTTTTTATAGGATAATGAACAGTTCCACATCAACAAATTTAGAATATTGTGAAAAGGTTTATTTGTGGTAATAACTTAATTCAAAAAGGTAAACCGTTGTATTTTATATATTCATTACACAAAACAAAAAAGGCTTGAAATCTCACTTTACATGTAATGAATATACTATATATATATATATATATATATATATTACATTTTACCTTTTTTTAATTAAACAATGAACAGAAATGAACCATTCTGAATGGTATACTAGTGCATCAAAAATAGAATATCATTAAAAATGTTAAAAAAAAGAAACTCATATGTTCATATATTCATTACAAATTAATATTTCAAATGATTTCATATGTTATGTGTAATAAATATAATATAACATTTTATAATTTTATATAAATGATTAATGTTTTCATTATATTCTTAGTTTTGGAGTTGCAGTGATTAAAAAAAATACATAAATAATAAAATAATCGATGAGAGGTTTAGTTGAGTCTTCGTTTTGCCCCAGGAATGATGAAATTCATGGTAGAGGTAGATTAATAAGGACAATACGGCTGCCTGCAGATTGTAAATGTGTCATGTGTGATTGTTTAATAGTAATTGGCTGATGCTAGTTATCTAAACGGCAATAATTCACCCTGTTAATTGGCCTGATTAATCGGTCTGCCTCTAACATTGACGTTGCTCTAGCTCTCTAGTTAGAGCTAATATTTTCAAGGCTTTATCCTCTTATGTATGATCTTATGTACAAATAATATTTTTTTTAATCCAGATGAAACAATTACTGTGTAAATAAATGTATGTTTCTAAATGAAATGAGAAATATGTAGAAGTGCACTGGTCCTCTTATGGTTATTCCTTCCACACAAATCATCCCTGCTGTGCTGTATTTTTGTCAGGAGTGGCCTTATTAGCTAATGCCCCAGAGCGCATGCCAGAGAAGAGAAAAAGAGGAAGAGAGAAGGAGGCACCTGCTGCTGATTCCAGGCCAGTGCCTCCAATTTCAAGTTCAGGGGGTAAACTGAGCTCCAGAGCAGCCAGACAGAGGGTGATGGCCCAGCGAGAGGAGCAGCTCGCTGCGCAGAAGGTTAGTAACCATCTCTTAATCAGTGTGGACATACTGAGCTAACCCAGCAAACACACAGCAGCGTTGTACTTCATACAACACTGTTAATAAGAGTAGCGTTTACCATTGTGTCTCTTTGGTTAGGTCTGAGCTCATAGATGTAAATCTGTGTCAGTAGTTTGGTCAGAGGAGGATGGATCCCCTTTGTGAGTCTGGTTCCTCCCAAGGTTTCTTCCTCCAGCCTTGAGGGAGTTTTTCCTTGCCACTGTTGCCTTCGGCTTGCTCACATCGGGCTTAGATTCAGTTTGTTTGATATTAAATATGTAAAGCTGCTTTGTGACAACGCCCGTTGTAAAAAGCGCTATATAAATAAATTTTGATTTGATTTGATTTGATAGATTATTCCATAGGTGCAGCTTGAGACTTGACCATTGCCATTAGATAGGGCTGCTTAAATTTTTTATTTGTAGGCGAGCATCAGGGTTTAGAATCTGATGTGAGCAGCTACAGGAAGCCAGTGAAGTGAACACAGCAGCGGAGTGAGGTGAGAGAACTTGGGCTGACTGAAGACCAGCCGAGCAGCTGCATTCTGGATCAGCTGCAGGGGCCTGACGGCTCGAGGAGCGGGTTTCAGTAGTCAAGTCTTGAGATGAGGAGATAAATATTTCTGTAAAGCTCCTAGTGAGATCTGATTTGTTTGAGCATTTATTTGTTTTTCATACTGTCCATCGTCCTCAAAAAGCTTCTCCAACAAGTTCAAAGGCATCAGTGTTTTCTATCCGGCCACAGAGAAGTCTGGACAGATTATTCCATTAAAAAATCTAGTTGCTGATGCTGTGTTGCTGATATTTTTGCAGGAGAGGATATGTCAGGTTCTGCGCGAGCTGGAGGAGGATCAGCTTCAAGTGGTCAAACTAGGGGATGCCTCAATAGCTGCTCCGTTCACCTCAAAACTGTCTTCTATACAGTGCAGTGAGTATCAGTGAAGAGATCTCTGTCTGTGGACGACCTTTAGTTTGTCTTAACGTGTTGTTGTTGCTCTTGCTGTGTTCAGTCTGTCACGTGATAAAGCAGGGCCGCTGCACTCTGGTGACCACACTGCAGATGTTTAAGATCCTGGCTCTGAACGCCCTGGTGCTGGCCTACAGCCAGTCTGTGCTCTACTTAGAGGGCGTCAAGTTCAGTGACTTCCAGGCAACTCTGCAAGGGCTGCTTCTCGCCGGCTGCTTTCTCTTCATCTCGAGGTCTAAGGTGAGCTGAGGGTTTGGTTGTGTTTTCTCCGCCGGTGCTCTCAGGCATGCTCTAATAATGTACTTTGTTCTGCACTGCAGCCACTGAAGACCTTGTCCAAAGAGCGGCCTCTGCCCAACATATTCAACCTCTATACTATTCTGACGGTACTGCTGCAGTTCGCAGTGCATTTCTGCAGCCTAGTCTATTTGTATAGAGGGGCGCAGAGCAGAAGTCCTCCCAGGTATCATTTAGTTTACGTTCCAGTCCTGTGAGAATTCTCAGTTAACCACATATCAGGATATCTTGCAGTAACAGACTTTTCTACTGTATAGCTTTGACGTTCTGGATTGATTTGCTGCTTCTTCTGTTTCCTGTTTTGTCCCACAGAGAGGAGCAGTTTGTTGATCTGTATAAGGAGTTTGAGCCCAGCCTGATCAACAGCACTGTGTACATAATGTCCATGGCCATGCAAATGGCTACCTTTGCCATTAATTACAAGGTACTGTAATATTAAAATGGCAGGATCTTCTGATCCGGTCCTGGAGGGCTGGCGTCCAGCACGGTGTCATGTTTTTAGGGTACAGGCTACATTCACATTACCAGGCTGAAGTGACTCAAATCTGATCTTTTTTGCCTTAATGTGACTCTGATCTGATCTTTTCAAGTCAGATTTGAGTCACTTTTATATGTGGTCCTAGGATGGATATCCTGTCAGTTCAGATTTCATGTCTTTTTGTCTGCACGCATGTGCACAGGTCTGAGGCAGCGCTGACTTCACTCCTGTTTACACACAGAGCTGATAAAACAGCAAAATCAGCTTTTATTCCCTTTCTCAGTCTGATCATGTACAGTCTACCAGCTGTTTACTGTCCTCTTACTAACACATCTGTTTCGCCAGTTTTAATACAATCAGGGTTGCCAGATCTCCCAAAACCTCCTACTCATTATACAGAAAGACACACTACACAAATTGAAAATCTAAAGTGTCTAATTACAGACATTTGAAGAAGCTTTAACCCCCTGGAGTCTCTCACCAGTGGCATATTAATAAAATTCTGCAAAAAGATTTATATAACTCTGAGATTTTATCCTTGAAATAAAATGAAACATACCCCAGAAACCTTAAAGGATCTACTTTTCAAATAAATATCTTGAATATAAATATATTTTCACATTCTTGTGACAGGAGCTTAAATAAGCAGGGCATATTTAATTTAATACTCTGGGCATATTTTCTTGGCAAAAGACTGTCATTCATATGATAATGACATGGTCATTTCAGACCTTGCATTGGTTGGAATTCCTGTTGTGGATGTGTAATTTTTTTACCAAAGGTCTCTCACCTGAGGTGAACCTGACCATTAGAGCTCTCACCTGAATGCTCACACCTGTCTCATAAATATTCAATGTAGGGTTAGTGGCTGAGGAAAACGGAGTGTCACCTCACATTAGTTAAGCTTTATAAATAAAACCACATACATTGTCTAAAAACTGTAATGAGCAGTGTGTAGCCAACACCTCTGTTTATTCAGTTCTGAGCTCAAAAGTCTTGACTAGAAATGTTGAGTGTTTTTTCACAACATATCAGCACATCTGAAAACAGGTTTTTGGAAAGTCTAAGTTTAGAGCAGATTTAATCAGAATATAGATTTATGACACTCTTACTGTTTTGACTCTGTTGTTGCTGAGTTTGTGCTGAACTAAAGCCTGTGTAACACTTTGGGGAAAAATAATTTTACATGTGTGTAATTTGTAAAAAAGTCAGGGCATGTCAGACTACATCAGAGTGTCTGAAACACCCGCAGACTCCAGAGGGTTAAGAAGTAAATAATCTTCTAATTTGCAATTAATTTTCTTTTTTATTTAGAACAAAAACCCTGCATCCCACCACTTCTGAGGTTGTACCGCCAACTGCATTTTTTGCAAACCTGTCAACCAGTACAAATATGACTGTTATTGTTAACGTATCAATGTGCACATGCCTGCCATTTCAGAGACAGATTTGTTCACAGTACAGACAGATACAGGTCACTTACGTTAATGAATGTGATCCGTCTAGATAGTCAAATCCGATCTGACCAAAAAAAAATTGGAACTGAGTAATGAGGCTTGTAGCCTAATTGTGTCTGTGCTGGGAAATTACCAAACTGTGGGCACCGGCCCTCCAGGACATGATTTAATGTCTGCAAAATCATGAAGAATGTTGTAATATTAGGTGTCGGACCTGTTAGACAATCTTATACAACATGAGCTGCACTTATTATGAGTAATTCTTTGCCCCAGGGTCATCCTTTCATGGAGTCTCTGACTGAGAATCGTCCGTTGCTGTGGAGCATTGCCTTATCTGGACTTGCCATTGTGGGGCTGCTAACTGGGTCATCACCTGAATTTAATGAGCAGTTTGCACTTGTGGATATTCCAACAGAGGTGTGTCTCTGAAGTGCATGTCAGAACCTTGTCTATATGATGCTCATGTTTACATTTAAGTGTTTGTTTGGGAAAAGTAGAATATCATTAATATTTAATATAAAAATCTAATATAATTTAATTTATTTATTTTATATTCATATATATTTATATAAGCCTTTATTGTTTTAATGTTGTTTGATGTTGATTTTTTGTTACCAATTTTCTCCGCAATGTGTTTTGTAGCCAATTGACCCGCCCATTCGTTGACTCTCCCCATCACTTGTAATGTCTCTGGCTCTAGGAGGCTGCAGACTAACACGGGCCTCCTCTGATGCATGTGAAGTCAAGCTCCGCCTCTTTTCTATCTACTGCCAATACATCACTGCCGGGCAGCCAACGCACTCATAGGAAAGTGCAAAATCCCCAGTACTGATGTATCGCCTGGCAGACGCCTGAGCCAGCCGACATTACTTGGTAATCCGGTGCCTGAGAGAGCACAGCCAATTGTGCTCTCTCAGGCACCGGATGCTGATGGCAAGCATCACGATCAGGATTCAAACTCACTCAATAGTGATGCCGCCTTAGTAATAAATGTGAAATATACGACAGATGAATAATAATTTTGCTGTGGTAGTGATGTCACAAAAAACCACACAAAGTCTGATTATCTTTCTCTGTTTACTCTTGTAGTTTAAGCTGGTGATCGCGCAGGTCCTGGTGTTGGATTTTGCTGCTGCCCTGTTTGTGGACAGAGTCCTGCAGTTCCTGCTGGGCAAAGGGACCCTTCGGTTGCCGAACTGAACTGTTTAATCAGTAGTCGCCAAAGCAGCTGCTGCCTCCATAGACCTGACTGCAAAAGTGCAGTCGTTGGTGGGCGGTCAACTCTGCCACACTCGGACAGGAAGCAGGGATGGACAAGCATGGCACTCAATACTGTACACACCCCAGTGTTCCCAATCTCTAGTCTCCATTGTCTCTTTGCCTTTTCTTTACTCACACCTGTTGCTTTCCTCCTGTTCAGAATAAATACATGTCCCATACCTAACCCCTCCGTCCCTAAACCCAAAAGGCCAAGAAGGTAACAGTATTGTGTGGAACGAGTGTGTGTTTGGTGCATTTGATTCGTGCAGCTGATGGGGGGGGCATTCTCTGAGAGAACTGCAGAGTGTTTGATTTTCTTTTTGTTTTTATTTTCTTTCATTTTCATTTTGTAAAATGACTGATGTCTGAGAGATATAAAAGACCAAAAATCATGTGTTTTGGTGTCTGTCTTGTTCGTCAGTTTCACAGTTTACTTGAAGTTGAATGATTTTAAAAGCTTAAAGTCAAACATTAAAAAATGTTTAGAATAATAAAGAAGTTACATTTTGTTTACAGTTTTATCAAAAATGGAAAACTTTCATATGTTTTATATTCATTTCAAGCTTTATTTGTGTTGCTATTCAAACAGTATAAATACTGTGCATCTCTCAGAGCTATAGCTGCCACATTCCTAATATTAACACTCCTGAACCAGAGACACCATCAGAAGTGTCTTACCTGGACTAAGCAGAACCAGAACTCGACTGTTACTCAGTACAAAGGCCTCTTTTTACATTTCATTTTTGTAAATTGGCTCCTAGAGTCCTAGAGACACACAATCCAAGCTGTCCGAAGTCCAGTGTGCAGTTTCTGCAGTCTGCGATGGTTTGAGGTGCTGCTGCTGTTCCACTGACTTTAGTCCAAAGTCAACACAACTGTCTACCTGGACATTTTAGAGCGCTTTATGCTTCCATCTGCTGACAACCTTTATAGAAATGTTGATTTCTGGACTGAGCATCTGCCCACAGTGCTCAAACTACTACTAAATGAGTTTACTGTGCTTGAGAACTAATGAACTAAAAACATGCTTATTTTAGGTGTAATGAGTATAAAATGACTTTTTAAAATTATGAATTAAAAACATTTTCTGTGTATTTGTACAATAAATTTACTCAAGGTTTTAGACCTTTTATTTGATATTTAGTCCAACTTAATACAATATCTAGTTATTTCATAAGTGAAAATGAGATAATTATGTAAAAATTATGAAAACGTGTGTTTAAATATGTTTTAAATTGTGGAAATCAGACTTACTGGTATTATTATTATTATTATTATTATTATTGTTGTTATAGTTATATTTTTATAAGCTGGCGAATACATTCCTCATCCAACTACATTTCCCATAATGCTCTGAGGAGTCGCTAATGCGAGGACAGCGCGCGGGCTTTGAAAGAAAATGGCGGCGCTTCAGCCTGAGAAGACTGAAGGGTTAGTAATGTTTTTAACTTTAAAAACAGCGCTGATAAGTAAATAAAACTGACAATAGACTCGTCGGTGCTGCTGTAGAGGAGGTGTTTTATCACAGAGAGCAGCTTTATCTCGCTGTTTACTACAGTAAATTAATATAACTAACGTTTCTAATGAAGGCGCTGTTTAGCTAAACAGGTTTGTTTACTGAGATAAATGAGCGTTTTTTAATATGTTTATCTAACATTTAATTCACAGTGCTTCGTGTTTTTTATATTTTACAGGTGTGGGGAAGATATTAATTACGTGGTAAGCTGTTGAAAGTTGTATTTTATGTGCATTGGTAATATTTTCTGACATTAAAGTGTTAATAATAGACAGACCACCAGTACCCAGCCTGTATCTACACTCACTGTCCATTTTAGCTCCACTGACTACTTTATACAGACTGTAGTCCATCTGTTTCTCTGTTTACGTTGTTCATTGTTCTTAAAAAGTCAAGACCCTCACAGAGTGGTAACTGACTGGACAGTGTTTTAAGTCTCTGCTGTCTTATCTTCTACTACTAGCTCAACACACATTAACACACCACCACCACGTCAGTGTCACTGCACTGCTGAGAATGATCCACCTGCTCTGTGGGGGTCCTGACTGTTGAAGAACTGGGTAAACAAAGTATACAGACAAACAGATGGACTACAGTCTTTAACTGTACTACCAAGTGTTTTGATAAAATGAGTTGGTTTAATGTTATGGGTGGTCAGTGTATAGCTAGCTGTAGGGAGTATTTTTGTGCCAAGCTCTGTTTGTGTGTGTGGGATGTGGCATATGGATCTTCCTAGGGTCTTATGTTGCCCAGGTTTGTGTGACACATGATGGAGGGTGTGGTGTTCCCCAGCTCTTAGCACATAATGGGATCTTAAAAAAAGATGTTCCTCAGTTTTGTATTTGCTTTATATGTCTTTTGTCGAAATGCTTTTCATTTCCTGGCACTGCCATTTTCCTCTATAATGGGCTTGTACTGAGAGAACCTATCAGATGATTAGAGCTGTTGAAAAAAGATTTTTCTGTAAATGTTTTTCATATTTTTTAATCCAGAAAAGTTGCTCAAAATGCTGTACTATTGTATGAATATCTGTGTGGTGTAGGATCCATTGCTAATACATGCATTGAGGTACATGATTGTATATCTGTATAGAAAGCATTGCCAACCAAATGTGATTCCTGTGCTCACCAAATAAAAAAAAGTCACCTTGCATGTTTAAGGTGGTGGTAGTAACTTCAGGCTCCTGGGGATGATGATGTACGAGGATAACCAGGCTATAAATACCTGCGGGGTCTGCAATGGGATTCATACATGAATAAGAGGTGGTACAGTGTAGTGAATGTGATGTGTGGATCTCGGATGCAGATGTTAATGATTTTACATTTGGGCTCCAAAGGTCAGAGTGTGAAGGAAGTAGCTGAATTTGCAAATGTAGGAAGTGTACAGTCATATAGGTCTACCAGCAGTGGTAAACTGATGAACAGGTCTTTGATACACCTGCAAATTCAGCTACTTCACACTCTGGCCACATCCTACAAGTGTTTTAAAGCCTAATCATCCTAATACAGCGCCATCTGCAGGAGCCTGAAGGTACTATCACCTTAAACACTCAAAGTGACTAATTGTTTATCTGGGGCACTTACTTATAGTGCATTATGATGTCCTGTGTTACCCTGTTTCTGCTTGTGTGACCTGACTTTTCTGATGATCTAGGCTATGACAGAGAAGATTTCTCAAGGGACCAAAAGACCATCAGATGGCACCCCAAGTGCAGAACCTCCCCCAAAGTCTCCTCGCTCATCAACTCTTCAGGAATGCATCCCTCCTGCAGGAGAAGAGATGCTACCAGATGAACAGAAATTGAGCTATGCTGAGGATGAAGTTAGAGAGGCGGTGATGGAGGAGGTTGCAGTTCCTAATCTCAGCTCGCAATCTCAAAGAAAATCTTGGAGGAGGTCAACTAGAGGCAGGAGGTCACTCCCTGCACTCCACGTCACCTCCCAGTGTGAGTCCATTTGCTCTGCCTTTCTTCTGCTTTGTTTAGATATGCAGAGCATCTGATTGAAATGTAAACAAGGAAGATATCCCAGAATTAGAGCTGTCTTTGTTCTGCCTTTAAAGATAACACTATGCTGATAATGTCATCTGTGGTTTAATCCTTTGTTTTTCATTGGTTCTGTTATTTTTTTCAGCTCTGTGTAAATCTATTAGCCAAGATTTAAGTGACAATGAGAGGCTGGAGAAACTAATGGAAGCTGCAATGCAGGTTGGTAACATTGTCAAAGTTCAGTTTTTCATTGTCTGCCTCTTTTTAGATCCTGCTTTTAAATGTTCCCCCTTCATCTTTGTGTCTATCTAGCTTACAGTGAAAAGGCTACAAAACACTTTGTCTACTATTCCTGGTGCTGATATGGAATCTCTTCAGACACAAGGTATTTGGTTATTTACAAAATTACAGTACATCAGTCAGTGAGTTACATGTAATTCTTTACAATGTACAATTTTCAGTTCAAAGAAACCTGTATTTTTGTGTTTGTAGCTGATTCCCTGCAGAAGGAATGGAGTTGTCTGGCTAGAACTCTTAATGAAGAAAATTACGTTTCACTTTTCAGTACTTGCAGGTAATACTGATACTTATAGCAAATGTTAAGTCATCATGTATTTGTGTGTGTGTGTATGTGTGTGTGTGTGTATATATATATATATATAAATTTTGTCCCAGTTATCATTCATCCGCCCGGTTTTCATCAGCGTGCCCACATGACATGCTGCTAATTTTGCTAAAACAAAGCATCAACACACATGTTTGTTGATCATTCTGGTTTTGTTTCTTGTTGAGTGAGCATCACCTCCTGCAGTCATCTGAAACATTGCCATTGTTTTGCTTGAGAAGCACCAAAATAATAATGCTCAAAACAAACTAAAACGCGTCACACTAAAGCGACGGTGCGCAGCGGTACCGCCTGAAAATGCATCTGAAAACAAATAGTGGCTGAGAACGGGTGTACAAAACAAAGGCTTTCAGCTGGACCACACCAGCACTCTCTAAAACAGAGCGTAAACCTGTCAGAGTGATGTTAAATGTTCATTTATCCATTTCATTAGTCTTTTGTGTTTATTTCTCATTTTGTTCTGTATGTAAAACTATAGTTATTCTATATAAAATGTATTTTTTTTTATTTTGGAGTGTCTGGAACAGATTAATTGGTTTTACATTATTTCTTATGGGAAATATGGCTTCAGTTATCATTCATTTTGGCACTTTAGAACAGCTTAATGACAAAAATGGAGGTTCTACTGTATATAAAAGTAAATCATGTCTTTGTCTACAGTGATCCTGCCATTCAGAAAACGATCAATTGCACAAAGGAAGCCATCAACAGGTAGGTTTTTATGCTAATGAACTTAATGCCTGGAAATGGACTTTGTAGTAGATCTGTCTACATTTGTTGACTCAGTGTCATTTATTATATAAATTCTGTTTAAGGCTGCAGGCTGAGAGTTTGTCTTGGGAGTCCTTGCTGAACAAACATCGCTGTAAAGCTGAGGAATTGGCCAAGTGAGTACGGCCAGTCATTGCACACAAGTTCACTTGGATAATTGAAGGTGTATTGATGCTAAACTGAGACTGAATACAGAGTAAAGTCAGAAGCTCCTTTCTTGCTGCTGTGTTTACTGTTAAGACTGAATAAAGAGACCAAGTCTTATGTAAGACTGAGAGATTGTGGCCATCCTACAGTCTTCATAGAACCCAACTACTTTCACAAGTAGATGATATGTGTTAATTTCATAGTAGTTACTGAGTAATTCATAGCATTTTAAAACTGTAGTAAACTTTTAAAAATGTTGTACATCTGCAGGCGAGTGGAAGAAGCTCAGGAAAGAGGAGTGAAGCTCGACCCGTCATGCTTGGCTCGGTCCTCTCAGAGCAAGCTTATTCTGAGTAAACCTGATTACCCTGCAGTGCTGTGCAGACAGCGGAAAGTGCTCAATACAATGGAGATGGTGGTAAGAACATGCTGGGCTTAGAATAATGAAGCTATCAAATATGTGCAGTTTCAGTTGTCGTCCAGCAAGTTGTGCTGGTGAGCCGTGATGGTCCTCTTTCATAAGCCAGGGCTTTTTTTTTAACATTTGCCTTGTATCACTGTTGCTAATATTATTTTAGAACTTGAATGTGGTCGTATATCTTAAACTGGATAATGTAGCAGTGCTATAGCTATTTTATTAATATAGAGAATTATATTATATATATAATTATTTATACACTGACTGGCCACTTCATTAGGTACACATCGCTTACATCTGCACTCATCCATTTTAGCTCCACTGAGCATACAGGTGCACTTTAATATAATTACAGACAGTAGTTAATCTGTTTTTCTGTATTCTTTATCAGCCTCCTTTCACCCTGTTCTTCAGTGGACAGGGCCACCACAGTCATCGTTCTCAGCACTGCAGAGACACTGACACGGTGGTGGTGTGTTAGTGTGTGTGTTGCGCCGGTATGAGTGGGTCAGACACAGCAGAGCTGCTGATGTTTGCAGAGATGCTGCTGGAGTGAAATTAGTGCATCAGCCAAAAGCTCTGCTGTCTGATTCCCTCATACCAGCACAAGACAAACTAACACACCACCGCCACGTCAGTGTCACTGCAGTGCTGCAAATGATGCACCCCCTAACAAAATATATTCTTATTCTTGATTTTCTTAATGGAAACAAAACACTTTAGTATGTCGCTCTGGATAAGAGTGTCTGCCAAATGCCGCAAATGGGGCCCTGAGTGGCTCAGCGGGTTAAGACCCTGAGCAGATAATTGCGAGTTTGAATCCCCGTAATGCTGTTCGCCGTCGGCAGCCGGGGCCCGAGAGAGTAAAAATTGTTTGGGTAGATGACGCTCGCTCTCCCCATCATTTTCACACTACAATGTCCGCTGGCTCAGCTGTCTACTGATTGGTCCATCGAAGCTGGGGATGCTGCGCTCTCCTCCGAGCCCATTGGCTCCTCAGTGGCATAAACAGAGGTGGTGGCTGCATCACATGCATCAGAGGAGGCTTGTGCTTGTCTTCACCCTCCTAGAGTCAGAGACACTGCAAAGTGATGGGGAGAGCTCTTAGAGGATGGGGTGGTTTAATTAGCTACTACTACATTGGGAGGGGAAATGGCAAAAAAAATAGGGAGTCACTGCACAAAAATGTAAATTGCACTATTTTTTATGTTTGTATCTGTAGTTGGATTCACAGTGCATGATGGTGAAGGAGCTCTTGTCATTTCAAGACCAGTCTCAGTTACTGGTGAAAGAAACCAGTGCCAGATTGGGTGAGTCTTGGGTCTTTGGATCGGTCTCTGTGGAAGATAAATATTTAGATTATTGGAAAGTGGTGCTAATGTTCGTTCTTTTGCTCTTGTTTTTACCACAGCTCGTACTGCTGGCGTTCAGGACCTTCCATCGTCTCCAGTCCGGCAGCTCATAAGTGGACCTCTGTCTGCTACATCATAGGTCCCCTGGTAGGGCAGTTGTGTTGGAGCCTGTTCATTATGACTGGACATGAATCCTGTAGTGGTGTTTAATGTCTTTATAAGGACTTCAGTGATATATTTATATCTGCTATTCATTTTTTGTGTATAATAAACATGGTCATTTTGTAAACTCTACTGTCTGTTAAGTCCAGACATTGCTGAACACTAGATGGCACAGTGATAATTGCTCGTTTATACCGGTGTCTTGCTTCACGATGCTCGGTTACAATATGAAAAGTGTTAATTAATTAAAATGTAGGATTGTATATTGATGTAATTTAATCTGTGTTTAAGGACCTTTTCTCATGAGCAGGTTGATTTATGCCCATCATGTAGACCGAAGCCTAGACTGAAAGGTTCAGGAAACGTACCCAACACCTCGTCAGTGCTGGAATAATAAACTATTCCTACTTTTATTTGCTAGCGCTTGTCTGTTGCGTAGCAGATGGAACCTGCAATCAGATCTTTGTTCCCCGCCTCCAGTTCTGTGAAGACCTATGTTCTCACCACCCATTTGTATCTCATGACCATTCTGTCGGCCTTTCCCCCTCCCCCACTCCAACCACACCACCCCCTCTCCCCTCTCGGTAATGCCGTGCCACTGAGGCAGAACGAAGCACTGACATTGTGCCAGTGATTCACACTCTAGCTGTTCATTCACATCTTCTCTCATGTGTTCTTTTTCCTCTCGCTCTCACTCACTCTCTTCACATCACCTGTGTTTATCACGGCAGGCTCCTCCTTACAGCTGACCTTTTCAGAAGGAAGATGTTAAGAATCATCCCTACAAAAGTGAGGAGCTGCTAGCATCTGTGGAGTGCAACAAGCTTTTTTAGTGCAACACTGAGACACGAGCTGAAGACGTCTGTTCACTCACATGTTTTTTTTATTCCGTGCCTTAATTAACGTCAATGTACCTGTCAAAAGCTCCGGTGCTGATTAGTCCTCGATACAGTTTATGTCTCTGGGTGTTGATATTTCTTGCTCCTTGCTGATGAGCTGATTAGTATTTTCTCTGCGTAGGGAGAAGTGGAGGAGGTGTGAGAGAAAAGTGGGGTTAAGTCACTGTGTTTGAGGCAGTGGGGGGGCACACAGCTAGAGATCGATTCTTATTTAGATGAAAATGAGGCTGAGAGCTTGTGGGCTGAGAGTGCATCTGCTTCAAAGAGCTAAAGAGGACACCTATTCAGACGGAGATTTGTTTTTTGTTTTTTTTAATCTGTATTCTCAAAGAGACAGGTAACCTCCACTTAGAGGGCAGATCAAAATCAAAGCCATTACCAGAATCTGAAAGCGGATTGATCCCAAATCCCTACTGGTAGAGTAAAATAATATTTACAAACACACACACAGCGCCACAACATGAGTGGATCTGAAAGCACTACATTTAAATTAGTAGTATGATATAGTTCATGGTGTAGTGGTTAGCATGGCTTGACCCACAGTTGACCCAGGTTCGATTCCCAGCCCACGCACATCTTTTGGAGGCAAATGTGGCCTAAAGGTTGGAAAAGCGGGCTTGGGACCAAAAGGTTGCCAGCTCGATCCCCTGAACTGACAGGAACAATCATGGCTGAAATGGCCTTCAGCAACTTCTCCCAATTAATGTGGCTGTTATCAGAGTCAAGGTTTACTTTTCAATCAGTACAGAAGACCTGAGCATAGCCAACAGTAGGGGTGTGAGAGGGTATACAGTGGGGCAAAATAGTATTTAGAAAGATGAGGTTTGTAATGTTAATCATGGCTACACTTCAGCTATGAGAGAGAAAAAAAAATCCCACTAGGATTCTGGCTCTCTCAGACCTGTTAGTTCTTTAAGAAACCCTCCTATTCTGCACTCACCAATACTTTCAATCTATCACACTCCACAGAGCTTTCTAAGGGCAACAGGGAC
>BRDA01013390.1:18366-59503 GCA_036984385.1 Crenuchus spilurus | reverse complement strand
AATTTTACCTTCGTATCGTGACACTATTGAGACTTTGTGAATGTTTTTAGGTCAGTACTCCCTTGTACCTCGGCTCTGAAGTTACATGAACATATAAATTTTTTTGTCAGTAAGCCTTAGAAAAGTGTGATTGACATGCTGATCATGTTGTATTGTTTGCAGGTTTCTATACCTGATTAAGTAAGCAAGAGCAGTTCCTTTAATTAAAGAGCTGAAGGTCTGATTGCTAATAAAAAAGTGTATGCCATGTGTTTACAATTAGCCCTTGATTTAGAGGGCACCTCTCAACACACTATGGAAGGGTACATAGTCTAGTAGTACTGTGGAGTGTTCTGCTCCATCTTCAGTATGTACAAAAACTCATGGAGTATGAATATGATGCCAGTCTCGGCTCCATGTTCCCTCATGACTGGATTTTTGTAAGTGTTTCAGAGTTATCACAGTGCTATGCTTCCATTTTAATACTGTTTAATGTTTGCTTTTCTTTCATGATCTGATCAAAAGAAGCCAGATCAAAAGAAAAGGAGAAAAATAAACCACCATGATCATTTTTATACAGCAATGCATTTGTGCATGGCTAAGCTAACTTTATTTTAGCTAACTAGCTAAGCTAACTTTGCTAATAGACTAGCAGAACATTTTTGTTTGAATGTAAAACAACACATAAGCTTTGTGAATTATTTCTTTGTCTAGCTTAAACATCAGATTTACATTGAGAACTGGCCTGCTGTTTTGTTCTGTTTTGTTTTTTTGTTTGTTTTTTAGCAAGATATGTAGCACTTAGCTTGCTAACTAGCAGAGAAGCATAAAGTTGTATTAGCAGACATGTATAACAATCAACAAAAGTCAGATACATTTAAAAGCTCTTTTTAGTTTATCATAATCAATGGATTTAAAATATATCTCAGACTTGATTGTTAAAGGGAGTAATGTGAAACTTCATATAGTACAAATATAAGCCACACATTAACATAAAAGTACAGTACCATGTTTGGACACACCTTCTCATTCACTGATTTTATTTGTATCCTTTTTTCCTCTTTGTAATTTAATACTGAAGTCATCCAGACTCTGAGTGAACACATAATGAATCATGTAGTAAACTTAAAAGTGTTAAACAAACCAAAACATGTTTTAGATTTTACTTCAAAGTAGACACACAACTGATGTCTCAAACACATTAAGAGGCAAGAAAAGCAAGTCATGAACTCTTGACAAGACACAGCTGTTAACTGAAACTCTGTTAACTGAAAATGGAAACTGTCTGGATTAACAGTCGCTAAACATTTCAATCTTAAGGATGGGTTTAATGACTCACTACAGTTCTGTTATCTGTGTATTGTTGAAATTTTAAGATGAAGCGGACAGGAAAAAATGGTTTATCAGCATTCCACAAAGAAAAGTAGTTCCTCCATATACAGTATATGCTGCAAAAACAACATCAGACTGTGTATCAGTAATAATAGTGGAGGAACATAAAGATGCTGGCATTGGTGCTGGGTTATGTGTATGAGGCAGAGTAATACTTAAAGAGGTTCAGTCAGAGTGCTGTTATTGTCATTATCAGCTCTCCTAGAACATCTCTCAGCCAATCAGATTGTGGGGTCAGAACTAAAAGTGGTATAATATTAAAGATGTTGAGTTGTAAAGCACACAACTTAATCATCCCCGAATTGTCCCCAAACGGTCCCTGAAGCGTGCCAAAACTTCACCCCAAGTGCTATTTTTATGGCCCAAGGAATGACAATGGAGTGTTAATCTGGTGCCCTGATACTGGTAGCATTCAGTTGTTGGCACAAATAGATACTGATTATTGGACAACTTCAACTTGGCTTAGATGTTGTTGGCTTATAGCACAAGAATAAGATAATAAACCTTTATCAGGATAGTTTAATTCAAGCAGTGATGTTGAAAATGTGGGAAATTGCCAAACTCTTAAGTCCGCAGCAGGTCAGCGTTCTGATGTCTGGTGCTGCATAATGCATCTACTCACTCACAGCTTTTTAGCATAAGAAACTACATTACTAGTGAAATCTTGCAAAAGCTTCTCACTATGGGTGCATTGCAGACACCTCTTTGGGTCAATAAGTTCAAGCAGAACAGTACATTCAACCTGAATATTATTCTTTAACAAGCATTGTACAATTGTGTGGATATGTGTTGATATCCCATTTTTAAATTTTATTTTTATTTTTTGGACAATGTTACTTTCACGTCATAAAGCTCTTTATAAGTGAGGCAAACTGAATGTTGAAGTTTTTATATATAATGTACTTACTAGCTATTTTTCTTTTTTTGCTTCAGAACGTACCAATTTTGGTTTCTACATTAATGTGCTACATCATATATTGCCCCTCTAAGGGTTGGTCTAGTAAGCTTCATTAACTATTGTAAAGCTATGGCTGTTATGATACCTTTGGGAAGGTTAAGTGAGCAAGGGTTGATTCAAAGGATTCATGTTTTACAATAAATTCAAAATAATGCTGATCAGTTTTAGTCATGTATCACTGTTGGGTTTTTAAAACAACAAGATGTATTATCTTTTGGAAATGGATAGAAATTGTGCATGCAGTCTAGCAGTGCTTCTGAATCCCTGGACTAGACTACCACTGTCAGGCACATTTTAAGAGATTCCTCTGCTCCCAACACACTTGATCCATCTATTGATCCAGTAGCTGAAATGGGTGTGTTGAAAACATTGCAACTTGTAGGGCAGACCAGGATTGATAACCACAACAATATAGTGTTTAATGCAGCCTTAAGTAGAGCCCTCTGTAACGGCTGCTGCAGTTTTCCTGGTTAACAATTTGTTTCTCTCTCCTTTAGCAGAGGAGCTTTTGTGAATCAGCTCAGTTTTTCTCTGTAGTCTCTGTACTGTAGCTCTAAACTATCTAAAGCTCAGAATTCTGAACCTGACATCTAACTGAACTTGTCTTAACCCTCTGGAGTCTGAGGGGTTTTCAGACACTCTGATGTAGTCTGACATGCCTTAACCTTTTAACAAATTACACACATCTAAAATTGTTATTTCCAAAGTGTTACACAGGCTTTTGTTCAGCACAAACTCAGCAACAACAGTGTCAAAACAGTAAGAGTGTCATTAATCTATATTCTGATTAAGGGCATTTTCACACCAGTAGTTAGTTTCTCTGGTCCGAATCAGACTGAGTTTGTTTAACTTGGAGGTTTGTTTTCACACAGGCACAAACCTAAATGCACCAAAATGCGTCCCAACAAACCACGTGAACACGTTGTCTCCTCTGATTGGTCAGAGCTGTCTGGCGCAGGAGCAGGAAAGTAAACACTACAGCAGCAGTAAGAGCTAAAACTGTCACTGTGCTGTTGCTGTTTCTGCGCGGCGTTCATCTACTTCCTCGCGTCACTCACCTGTCCTGAGTCACGGCTCCATTCCGCTGTTTAACTGTATTGAGAGCCCTATTGCGAGAGAGCGCCGCGCCACACAGTCTATGTGGTTGGTTAGTGACACGCAACAGCAGCAACAACAGTACAGTACAGTTTTAGCGCTAACCAGCTCAGCTTTAGCTCAGATTTAGCTCCGACTTGTGGAGTTACACTATAGTCGGATTGGATCAAGGTCAGATCACGTTCTCACCGCAAGCGAACAGCACCGAAGTTTGTTTCAGACCGGACCGAGACTACCTCCTATCGCTGGTCTTGGTATGGTTTGTTTGATACGCACCCCAGTTCAGTTACTGTTTTCACACCGAACGAAACGAACCTCACCAAGGGGGCAAACATCGGTGTGAAAACGGCCTAAATCTGCTCTAAACTTAGATTTTCCAAAAACCTGTTTTCAATTGTGCTGATATATTGTGAAAAACACTCTAAACATTTCTAGTCAAGACTTTTGAGCTCAGAACTGAATAAACAGAGGTGTTGGCTACACACTGCTCATTACAGTTTTTAGACATTGTATGTGGTTTTATTTCTAAAGCTTAACTAATGTGAGGTGACACTCTGTTTTACTCATTCAGTGGCTCCTAGATTTTATATTTATGAGATAGGTGTGAACACTCAGATGAGAGGTCTTTGTTGAGATTCACATTCCACACATTCTACTGCTGGTAAAAAACCAATGGAATGTCTGGAATTACCATGTCATCATCATATGAGTGACACATTGCATCACTTACGCAAAAAATGTGCAGCTGTCTCCGCTTATTTAAGCTCCTCTCACAAATATCTAAAAATATATTTCGAGTCAAATTATATTGATTTGAAAATTAGACACTTTAACGTTTCCAGGGTATGTTTAGTTTTGTTTCTGGAATAAAATCTCAGAGTTATATACATGTTTTTGCGGAATTGCATTAATATGCCGCTGGTGGGAGTGCCAACTCCAGAGAGTTAATGGGTCAAGATCCAGAACACATACACTGTCTGTGACCTAACCCTAGCCTGAGAACTCTAAGGTTTCTCATTGCTTGCTTTTGGGATGTGTCCTTTATTTTAAAATACACAAGGTTGATCATGAATATTGGCTGCTTTTGTAAAACGAAAGGTTCAATGTTGTTTTGAAGGCAATCTGAGGCCCAGAGGAGCAGCTGTTAGATCTTTAGGAGTCAGTATTTCTCAACTCCCTGTACAGAATATCTGGGGCAGCTTCAAGTTTGCTGCATCAACATGTATTTTTGACGAGAGAAGGCTTTTGGTTTACCCCACAGAAGCAGATGTCAAATTGCATAGATTGGAGGAGCTGTGATGTAATTTTATTTGTGTGCATGCAAAGATCTTTATTTTCAGTATGAGACTATGAAGTTTTGAGCATATTTTCTTCCTCTCATTCTTTCTTTTCTTTCAGTTTCTGTCTCAGTCTCTCTTGCTCTGCCTTTTTTTCACTTCTTTCTCTTTCTTTCTAACTTAGTTGCTTTCTTTTTTATTATCCCCCGTTGTCCTCTGCACTGCTCCCTGTATGATCCTGCAGTGACCCCCTTCCCGTTCCCGTCTTCTTCCTCTTCTTCACAAACACTTCTCTCTCTCCCTGAGCGCCGAAAGGAGTAACCTAGCGAGCTTTTGCTGCAGGATGTTATAAATGAAAATTTAGCCAAAGTTCCATCAGCTTTGTCAACAGGGCATGATGATGTGTGTTCCACGTTCTGTTCAGTGCAATAAAGCATTTGTCTCAGTCTGTTTAAAGCTCAGCAACATCTAATCACAACAGCTCAATACTGAAGCTCACATCACATGATTTACCCTTTCAAATGTAATGCAGGTGAAGGTGGAGAGTTTGCAGTGTAGTATAGTGTTCCACATCAGAGCCTCACCTTCTATGATCTTTTTCTCTTTTCCAACACACATGATAAAGGTGCCTGACATTGTGTATTAACATGTAAATGTTCCCTAATCCAAAACACATTATCTATATGGAAAGGCTTGAAGGATCATTATTGCCTTAGCAGTCCATGGAGTTCGGCCGAACAGGCTCCAGCTTATATACGACTTTATTAGAGTAATTCATTTATGACTTTTCTGATCTTCCTGTTTGTTGTGGTGCCATAAACTCAACTTCTGTAGCTGGATAAGAGTCACAGCCTGTACTCCTAATGTATAAAACCAATCCTAGCTCAAGTATAATAACTGTGATCATTCAGAATGCTGTTATTTATCAGTTTGACAAAGAAAGGAGTCCCTACGTCTGTATAATTCTCATAGTTTTCATAAATGTAAAGAATAAACCTTAAACTTTCAGCAGTAAAAATGGAACACACATCACTTGTTCAGTTACAAAGGGAGATAAAGGAATCTATAAATTTTACATTTACAAGATCCTGCAACGAAGGCGTTGTAAGTTACTCTTTCTGGGCATCGCAGGTTCCTGCAGCACCGACGTCAAGGAAAACCGTAACCTGGACAACGTCTCCTCCAAGGAGGGGACAGGCATGCCTGAGCAGCTCCCCAATGGCGGCGGAGGAGGGGGGCGTAAACGCCCCCTGGAGGAGGGCAATAATGGTCACGCCCACCCCAAGTTCAGACCCAAGAAGCGCAAGAAAACTCCAGGGCCTGTTTTGCCCAAGAACGCACTAATGCAGTTGAATGAGATCAAGCCAGGCCTGCAGTACAAGCTTCTGTCCCAAACTGGCCCAGTGCACGCTCCCGTCTTTGTCATGACTGTAGAGGTGAACGGGCAGTTATTTGAGGGCTCAGGCCCCACTAAGAAGAAAGCCAAGCTGAACGCAGCTGAGAAGGCATTGCGCTCCTTTGTCCAGTTCCCCAACGCATCCGAGGCACACCTGGCCATGGGTCGCACGCTGACCGTCAACACAGATTTCACCTCAGACCAGGCTGACTTTCCTGACATGCTCTTCAACGGCTTTGAGACACCTGCCCCTCCTGAGGACCCCTTCTACCTGGGCTCCAATGGCAATGGGTCCCTTAACCCACTGGGAGAGTATCCGATGCCTCCGGCAGTGGGCACTAACAGCCTTGCTCAAGCCCCACTGCCCCCGCCCTCCACCTTTAGCTCATCCTCCAGCGGCAAAAACCCAGTTATGATCCTCAACGAGCTACGGCCTGGCCTCAAGTACGAGTTTGTGTCGGAGAGTGGCGAGAGCCATGCCAAGAACTTTGTCATGTCTGTAACAGTGGATTCGCAGACTTTTGAAGGCTCAGGCAGGAACAAGAAGCTGGCCAAAGCACGGGCTGCCCAGGCTGCGCTTTCAGCCCTCTTCAACATGCAGCTGGACCAAACACCATCCCGCCAGCCCATACCCAGAGAAGGCCTGCAACTGCACCTGCCTCAGGTAGGAGCTTTGTGATTTTGTGGTCTATCTTAATCTTTTTAATGTAAGAAGTAAAAGAAGAGGTACGTTTTAATGAACCCTTTTGGACAATTTCTTTCAGGATTTCTCTCATCGGGAGTATATACACACATTAGTGAGCATAGTGGTGCTGGAGTGGTGGGCATAAATATAGCATAAGTATTTCAATAGCGCAGCTTAGACACTGCTATTTTGTTTAACAAAGTTAAAAATTGTATGTTGCATGTACAGTGAGGCCAAAAAGTATTTGGTCAGCCACTGATTGTGCAAGTTCTCCTACTTAGAAAGATGAGAGAGGTCTGTAATTTTCATCATAGGTACACTTCAACTATGAGAGACAAATGAGAAAAATAATCCAGGAAATCACATTGTAGGATTTATAAAGAATTTATTTGTAAATGACGGTGGAAAATAAGTATTTGGCCAATAACAAAAGCTCCACTCAATGTCTTGTAACATAACCTTTGTTGGCAATGACCGAGGTCACACGTTTCCTGTAAGTCTTCACCAGGTTTGCAAACACTGTATTTTGTATTTTGGCCCATTCCTCCATGCAGATCTCCTCTAGAGCAGTGATGTTTTAGGGCTGTTGCTGAGCAACACAGACTTTTAACTCCCTCCACAAATTTTCTAGGCCACTCCTGGACCTTTACGGAGCCACTCCTTCATTGCCCGAGTGGTGTGTTTGGGATCATTTTCATGCTGGAAGGCCCAGCCATGTTCTATCTTCAATGCTGTCACTGATGGAAGGAGGTTTAGGCTTAAAATCTCACAATACATGGCCCCATTCATTCTCCCCTTAACACGGATCAGTTGTGCTGTCCTCTTAGCAGAAAAACAGCCCCAAAGCATGATGTTTCCACCCCCATGCTTAACAGTAGGTATCGTGTTCTTGGGATGCAACTCAGCATTCTTTTTCTTCCAAACATGGCGAGTGGACTTGAGCACCAAAAAGCTCTATTTTGGTCTCCTCTGATCACATGACCTTCTCCCACACCTCCTCTGGTCATTGATGAACTTCAAAAGGGCCTGAACATGTGCTGGCATGAGCAGGGGGACCTTGCATGTCCTGCATGATATTAAACCATGATGGCATAGTGAGTTACTAATGGTTCTCTTTGAGACTGTGGTCACAACTCTCTTCAGATCTTTGGCCAGGTCCTCCCATATAGTTTTGGACTGACTCCTGACTTTTCTCATAATCATCCTTACCCCACGAAGTGAGATCTTGCATGGAGCCCCAGACAGTCATCTTGTGTTTCTTCCAGTTTCTAATAATTGTGTCAACAGTTGTTGCTTCTCACCAAGCTGCTTGCCTATTGTCCTGTAGCCCATCCCAGCCTTGTGCAGGTCTAACATTTTGTCCCTGTTGTCCTTAGAAAGCACTTTTGTGTTATTGAGAGTGTGGACAGTTGCCTTTTATAGACATAACAAGTTCAAACAGGTGCAATTAATACAAGTAATTAGTGCAAAAAAGGAGGGCTTCTTAAAGAAGAACTAACAGGTTTGTAAAAGCCAGAATTCTCACTGGTTGTTTATTGACCAAATACTTATTTTCCACCATAATTTACAAATAAATTCTTTATAAATCCTACAATGTGTTTTCCTGGATTATTTTTCTCATTTGTCTCTCACAGTTGAAGTACACCTATGATGAAAATTACAGACCTCTCTCGTCTTTCTAAGTAGGAGAACTTGCACAATCAGTGGCTGACCAAATACTTTTTTTGCCCACTGTATATACATATATAGCCAAGAAATAAACATCTTCAGCCATTCAAACATTACATAATGTAATAATAATGATATCAAATGTATAAAATATGACATACATATTGAATAACCACAACCGTCCCCTGGCATTATCCCCCAGGACCTCATTATTATGGTTTTATTGTTGTAGCTGAAAAGCAGGGCTGCTAGAGATCCATTTTAATATTTTTCCTGCTATTCCTCTTGTTCTTCCCGTCTATGAATTTTCTGAAAGATACATTACTTATTCATGGCTATGTACTTGCAAAGTTCTGGTTAAAAGAGGCTATTCATGGCCTGGAGGGAAATAGACTCGACAACGTTAATGGGATCTGATTTCAAAATGTTAATACATTTTTAAATCTAATGAAGTTTCAGATTTGCAGAACTTTCTCGGTTCCTTCAGAACGAGAAGACTTTGTTGTTGAACCGAATGTAACCTTCTGAACAGTTTCATTCGTCTCTACCTCTTCGATCAGACCGTTCGATAAAGCGTAGCCATATCAGACGCCTTAAGATTAGCCAACTGATCCAAAGAAAGTCACGAATCAGTCTCCCAGCTTTCAATAGTGTTTGATTAATAGCGCAGAACCCTGAGGAGGCTTGTCAAAGATAAGTTCTTTATCAAAGACTTTGTGATTGATTCTTGAACACAATGCCATAACTTTATGCCCATCTTCATTAGGCCTGCGGTCTAATTGAAAAGGCAGATGGATGATAAAAAAGGCAGTGAAATGGAGCAGGCAGCTTAAAAGAAGCCGAGTCCCGCGTGTTTGTGGAGGGGAAAATAACGGCTATTTACACCTATCCTAAACCTTTTGTTAATCCTGCTTTCAGATAAGGCCGGGGACCGAGACGGGCCCAATCTTAATTAACATCTCCCTTTGAACCGTGTCAAAACAAGAGCGTTTAGCCGAAGCCTGGCTGCTGCCTGTCCGCTGAAGAGCGCCGCTGTCAGCTTCTGTTTCTGGCACTGATGCCTCATGGGCTGCTCGCATGCCTGACAGGCTCTGGGCTGAGAACACAGAGCTCTATTAGAGCTAACCACCACCCTCCCTTCCCACCACAACCCCAACCTCAGGATTTAACGTGCTGTCAGTCCAGCTTTATGCAGGCGCCGGGGCGCGTGGGTAAATTTGTTTTAGGTAGATGGCGAGAAGGTTGGCGGGATGAAAGCTATTAGCAGGAGCGTTCCGTTTGTCATTGGCCGACTGATTGCCCCAGTCATGCGCTTGTGAGCAGATTCAGGCACACGGCAGTCCATCAAAATGAAAATGTGCTATTTATTTTTGGGCTTTTCTTAATCTCTCCTGCAAGTCACACCTTGCTGTCTTTGTGCAGCTGTTCTTTCCTTATCCGCCTGTCAGCTGGTTTGTTTAATTCTCTCCCCTGCACTCCGGGCGTGATAGGTCAGCGTGTAATTGGCCAGTGAATTCTGTTAATATTTATTTAATGTACCTCCAGATGAAAGCTGCCCCCTGCTGCTCAGTAGAAATGAAATGGATGAAATTCTGAGCGGTGGTAATAGCAGGCTCGATTGTCAGGATGAAAGTATTCCTTCTGTTTTTGAAGGCTTTCATTCTCTTCTGCAACACGAGAAGTCCCCATCCAGCATCCGGATCTCACATTAACTGTCCACTGCTGAGTGATTCTGAAGTACTGGGGAAGCAACGTTGGACTAATGTCTCTAATTTGTGCCCATTCAGCCAGTGACTTCTCTCTGGCATAATCATTTTCCACCATATTAGCAGAAGAGAATGGAGTGTAAGATAAAAGACACTGTCAGGGGGAGAAAAAAGCCTGACGCTCATGGCAAGTGATTCAGAATTAGACCAGATATTCCACTCTTGTCTTTAGTGATACTGACTAGAGCCGCTTTAATCTAAGGGTTTGGTTTACACCTTCATGCCTCACCTGTAAATGTGTTCTTTTCTGAGGATGTCCTTCACAGCTTTCTCTCTGCTCTCTTGTAGTTTCTCAGGTTCTGTGATCTCTGAGCTGTAATTAGCCTGCACTGCAGTTTGTACATCTCGCTGTGTGTTTCCTCAGGTTCTAGCAGATGCCGTCTCCCGTCTCGTGGTGGACAAGTTCAGCGAGCTCACCGACAACTTCACGTCCCCCCACGCACGGCGGAAAGTGCTGGCTGGGGTTGTCATGACTACAGGTAGGCTGTACCTCCACGCTCTGTCAAACATGTGAGCCCAGGTATTTCTCCATCCTCTCTTAGAGGCAGTGTACGTCAGACTGTGTTCATACATCTGATCTGCCTTAAGGTGACTGCTGATCTTCACGCAACGTCTGTTGGAGCTTTCATTTTGTCCCTCAGACTTATTTTCAGGTCTTGTTTTTTACAAGCTGCCCTTTTGTGAACAGATTGTGATGAAATGTTATGTAGACATGGTCCAGAATGGCTTAACATCAGCATGTAATAGGGAGATGATGGCACCAATTGATCAAGCATCTTAAAATAAGGAACAATGATCTGAGATCAGCTCTCATCATACACTCACTGGTCCCTGCATTAGGTACACACACCTGTTTGTCGGTTTTATCAGCAGCACTGAGCATACAGGTGCACTTTGTAGTTCTACAATTACAGACTGTAGTCCATCTGTTTCTTTGTATACTCATTTAACCTCCTTTCATCTGCTCTTCAATGATCAGGACCCCACAGAACCACGTAATATTTGGATTTTGGATCATTCTCAGCACTGCAGTGACAGTGATGTGGTGGTGGTGTGTTAGTGTGTGAGCATGGAGATTTTAAACACTGAGTCCTCTCACTGTCCACTCTATTAGACACACCTCCTATGTTGGTCCACCTTGTAGATGTAAAGTCAGAGACAGTAGCTGAGCACAGTTTATGTTGGTCCTCTAGTCCTTCACTGGTGGTCACAGGACACTGTTGGTTGGATAGTTTTGGTTGGTGCACTCCAGCAGTGACACTGAGGTGTTTACAAACATCAGCAGCTCTGCTGTGTCTCATCCACTTGTACCAGCACAACACGCACTAACACACCACCACCACATCAGTGTCACTGCAGTGCTGAGAATGATCCACCACCCAAATAATACCTGCTCTGTGGTGGTCCTAGCCATTGATGAACAGGGAAAGAAAGTCTACAGAGAAACAGATGGACTAGAGTCTGTAATTGTAGAACTACAGAGATCACTGGAGTTGATATAATAGACAATGAGTGTAAATACAACGTATGTGTACCTAATAGAATGGCCATTGGATGTATATTTGTGTAGTTGAGTTCTAGGTCAGCCTGTTTACTCTGAGACGTTTAGATAAATGTGGCTAATTGATGGCGGATGTGTGAGGACATGAATGGAGCTTTGGTATGACGTTGCTTGAGAAGGAGCCGCTTAATGCTGATCATATGTATGAAATCAGCCTTAAAATCAACTTAATCTCAGAAGTAGAGCCAAGCCTGGATGAAAATGATTCCCTTGGTGGTGTGGGAGTTGAGTTATTAAATGAATGCTCATGCAGGCCATGTTTAAAATGTAAGGCTCATTTAAGGCTGACTACTAGCTTTTACTTCATGATATGTATTTCTATGGACTGTGCTGTTCCTACTTCAGCATCTCTGCAACACTGTAGGTGATTGTCTTCTTTTTCTGCATTGTTACGTCCTCAGGCACTGATGTGAAGGAGGCCCAGGTCATCTGTGTCTCCACAGGAACCAAGTGCATAAACGGCGAGTACATGAGCGACCGTGGCCTGGCGCTTAACGACTGCCACGCTGAGATCATTGCACGACGCTCCCTCATCCGCTACCTGTACATGCAACTGGAGTACTTCCTCAGGTGAGAACTGAGATCCATTTATACAGGTCTGCATTCAGTCGCAGTGTAAATCAGTAGGGGTGTATAAAAAAGATGTATCATGATGCATCAATCTGACTGTAGCCATTCAATGTACTGATTTCCATCCATCCATCCATCATCTTCTGCTTATCTGTATCCGGGTCACAGGGGTAGCAACCCAAGCAAAGTAGACCAGACGTCCTCCAGCCACCTCTTCTAGCTCATATTAAGATTAAGATTCATGTGATTTGCACACAATGGAATTTGACCTCCGCATTTAACCCATTCGTACATTGAAACACACACACACTAGTGAACACACTAGGCTGTGAGAATTTGTGCCTGAAGCAGTGGGCAGCCTGATCCACGGTGTCCAGGTAGTACTTGGAGGTTAGGTGCCTTGCGCAAGGGCACTTCAGTCATGACCTGTCTGGGGATCAAACCAGCAACAAGACCAGATCTCTAACCACCAGACCATGGCTGCCCCACAAAGATATGGGAGGATTCCAAGGCCAGCTGAGAGATTTTGTTTCTCCAGCATGTTCTAGGACTTCCCCAGGGTCTCTTTCCAGTTGGACATCAGGGAGGCATCCTAACCAGGTGCCCAAAGCACCTCAACTGGCCCCTCTCGACATGGAGGAGCAGCTCTACTCTGAGTCTTTCCCGGATGTCTGAACTCTTCGCCCTGTCTCTAATACAGAGCCCACACACCTTACGTAGAAAGCTCATTTCAGCCGCTTGTATCTGCGATCTCATACGTTCGGTCACTACCCAAAGCTCATGACCAGCTGAGGTTTGTAACGTAGACCGACCAGTAAATGGAGAGCTTTGCCTTCTGGCTTTGCTCTCTCTTCATCAAAACAGACCTTGTATCACTGCGGATGCTGAACCGATCCGCCTGTCGATCTCCCGCTCCCTCTTATCCTCACTCATGAACAAGACCCCGAGATACTTCAACTCCTCCACTAGAGGCAGGGACATCCTCCCAACCCAGAAAGAGCACTCCACCTTTTCTGGTTGAGTACCATGGTCTCACATTAGGAGATATACTGATTTGGAAATTGATTATATCCCTTAACAATATTCAGTAAAGTATTTGGTTGTTTATTTGTTTTTGTGTTTATGGGCTGTATTATACTGAACACTGATTTTGAATAATTTAATGTTTCCCTTACTCAGCAACAACAAAGAGGAGCATCAGAAGTCCATTTTCACACGATGTGATAAACATGGCTACCGGCTGAAAGACAACGTTCAGTTTCACCTGTACATCAGCACCTCGCCGTGTGGAGATGCTCGCATCTTCTCCCCCCACGAGGCAGGCGTAGAGGGTAAGATGAAGGAGTGAATACAGTCCAGTTAAAAGAATGAAACTTTCAGTAGCATCAGTGTTATGTCACATCATTTATGCTGTGGTGTGTGCAGTGTCTCAGATAAATTATATCCACCCATTTTCATTTCATTTTTAATAAGCCCCTGTTGGCTTGACCTCAGCTTTGCCCTTCCTCAGTACCATCTTAAAGGGCATTCCATTATTTCCTTAGCTCAAGTGAAGTTTGTTAGATGATTCCTTTTCAAATGCCCTCTTTCAGTCCTGAACTCTTTAGTGGGCCAATTTCAAAATGATGTCTTTTGATTCACTCTTCTCCATTTTCTTACTTACTTGCATTTCTACATCACTTTTCTGGACATTCAAAATGCTTTGGGATTTGGTACAGGGATTAGATTAGATTAGATTAGCTTAGATTAGATTAGATTAAGAGTCAGCTGTGCCAATGTGATTTGCAAACAACAAAATTTGCCCTCCAAACTTAACCTTTCCGTTCAGTGAAACACACACTAGTGAACACACACGGCTGTGAGAATGTGTGCCCAAAGCAGTGGGCAGCCCTATTCACAGCGTCCAGGGGGCAGTTGAGGATTAGGTGCCTTCCTCAAGGGCACTTCAGTCATGACCTGCACGGGGATCGAATATGGTGACCTTCCGGTCACAAGACCAGATCCCTAAACACCAGACCACGACTGTAGAGAGTCACCTCAACACCACCAATGTGCAGCATCCACTTGGCAGCCAGTCCATACCAGTCACCACACATTAGCTGAGAGGTGAAAATAAACCAGGTTTTGAAGACGGGAGTGATTAGGAGTATCATTTTGCCAGGACATCAAGGTAACACCTCAAGGCTTTTTTGAGGATGTTTCCAGGGATCTTCTTCTGACCTCAGTTTCATCTGAAAGACGGTGACATTTATACAGTAGAGTTTCCCTGTCAGTCCACTGGGTCTGTGGGTTCCATAGAGAATACAGAAATAGCACCTCCGGGTGTCCCCACCATTACTACCAGCATCATCACAAATTTTCCTTGGATGTCTCCCTTCCCAGTACTAACCAGAGCCACACCTGCTTAGCATGGGTTTGAATGTTATGTTATCAGGTGCTGTGGCTGCAGTCAAGTGAAAGCCATTTAAACCAAAGATTATAACCTAGACCAAAAATATTCAGACTTCTCAAAATTTACATGACCATGAATTGTAGGTGTAGACTAATGACTCAGCAGTAGCCACATCACTCTGTTAGTGGTCCAGAACATGGTTCTGTTTGACCTTATTCTGTTCAGTTGAATTTGCCTAGACATGGGTCACAATGCAGCTTTACAAAAATCTCAATCTCTCAGTCACTGAGGGTCAGAAAACCCTCTTTAAACGTATGAGTAACACTAAAGCCTAGCTCACACTACATGCTTTTAGCCCAGTTTTCCAGTCACCCACAGTTTTTTTTGTAGATCGCCGACAAAAACCTCTGCTCGGAGGCAAATCTGGGATTACTCAGCACTCACTCAGTCGTGTGGTGTGAACTGCTGAATGACGCTCGCCATGTCATAGATGCCCAGCAAATATTTGGCATGCTGAATATCTGAGATCCAGTCAGCAACTGTGTCAAGAGCAGTAACTACCTACAAATAATGGGATCGCATAGAGAGAGAACCATGTGACCATTGACGCAATCTCTGTTATTGGTGACTGTATGTGTGTAATATAACTGTAACTGTACTGCCGGCGGGACTGCTGGCTCTAAGGCATTCAACCCTTACACTCCATCTCTCTACAGAACAGACAGTTCCTGCTGGCCGCGGGCCTTTATCCATCTTCTCACCCATATTTTTTTTGTTTCTCTTCTTTCTTTTATTGCTGCAAAACAGTCCAGTATCACTTGTTTCTTGATTTTGGAAAATAGTGTATCTCGTGCATGGCATCGCTAGTTCTTGCATGTGTTTAGTTCTGTTTTCATATTTTTGGAGAGCAGCCAGGTTAGTCTGCAATTTCCCAGGATGAAATTTTTGTATTTCGTGACCCCGTGTCGCTGACCAGTCATGTAGTGTGAAAGCCACAACAACTGAAAGACTCACGACTACAGTTCAAGCAGTCATGTACCAGGCATTAGATGATTCAGGACTCAAAAGGAGGGACCTGACCTCATTGACGTTGATGAGTGGGATTACTCAGACTGTGGAAACTATGAAATAAGCCTGTGACCAAGGTTCAAAGTAAGTTTGGTCCAGAGGGACTCCTGATGTTGGCTGAACACAGGATGCTGGAGATATGAGGACATGACATCTCTTTCATCTCCCTTTAGCTGGGTGACAGCTTTCTAAAATGATTTATTCAACCCCTTGTTTGGAAATTAATTATCAAAGCCTAATAATTGAATTCATTTAAGCTTAGGATGTTTTCCCCTTGTGATCAGTCTCGTTTAATTAGAATTTCATTCAACTGTCTGGCCATGTTTTGAAAACAAATTTCAACACTCTTTTTAATTAGCCTGCTTTGTCTCTTTTTTCCCTCTGCGTCTGATTAATTCTGCTCTGCCAGTGTCATGTGTGAATCATTGTGTGTTCAACTGTTTCCTATTGTGTGATGCATAATTACTCTGATGTGCATCATCAGGAATGCTGTAGAAGAACAGCACGCATTGCACGTTCACAGAAATTATAAATGTCCACATTGCCAGTGGTTAATGCTAACAAACAGAGGCTTGATGGATGGGCCTGTTGTTTGGGAATCTTAGCGAACGCCTCTCCTTTCCTCTCAACCATCAGACCAGGGAGACAGACACCCAAACAGAAAAGCCCGGGGTCAGCTGAGGACTAAGATTGAGTCTGGGGAGGGGACCATCCCAGTGCGCTCAAGCAACACCATTCAGACGTGGGATGGAGTTTTACAAGGAGAGAGGCTCCTCACCATGTCCTGCAGTGACAAAATTGCCAGGTAATGTACATTTAAACCTGCACACATGCAAAGAACAATCACATTGTAAAGGATATTATGGGATGAACTAACTTTTTGAAGCTTTTCTGTTAGTCCAGCCATCATGACATGTTCACACCATAGAAAAGGAAGCTGCTGTGTTCAGATGATGTAGAAGGTGTTGGAGGTGCATGGTTTTTGTATGACAGCAGTGATATGGTCTGTAATTAGTTTATTCTGTGAGCTGGTTTGTCAACATGTTATTTTTATGCTCCTCTGTAGATGCTTTGACCTTAAAATACACACACATCTTATATCTAAAGGCCTTTGCATGCCAAATGTATTTGCATGATTTATTCAGACAGCAGTCAATTATTTCAAACACATATTTAACAGATGTTTTCTTGCACAGCAAATGTGATTTTCTGGACACCCTCATTTTGATTTTTGCACATTTTCCGAGGTGATGGGAACTCAAGTCAAGAAACATTTATTACTGATGTCACAAAGCAGCTTTACATGGTTAGTAATAACAAAACTTCAAATCCCCAGTGAGCAAGCCAACGGCAACAGTGACAAGGAAAAACTCCCTCAGAGCTGGAGGAAGAAACCTTGGGAGGAACCAGACTCACATGGGGGACCCATCCTCCTCTTGTCAGCTAATTATAAGTTCACATAACATATGATAAATCACATAATCCTATGATGCTGTTGTAGTGTTCAGGTACTGTTACGGTGACAGCAGTGAAACAGAAATTTTGATAAAGGTAGCAGCCAGTAAAGTCCATATAAACTTGATTGTTGTCAGCAGTGTAGGGCATCTGGAGCAGGTCACAGTAGTTGGTTGTTGGTGGGCCGCATCATGCAGAGATAGTATTCAATCTTCTATCAGTGTTGGACTGGACCGGTGGGCAATCACTCACTCAGAAAAAGACAGAGATGGAATTAGTTCTGCTTGGGTTTATAGAGAACAAGGATTATGAGACATATCAGAGTGTGGCTAATGACTATGGCAAAACTATCTAGAACAGCCTATCTAAAAGGAGAGAGCCAGAAGGTAAACAGACATGGGAGCTCCCCGACACTTGTATCCCTCACTGGACCAGTCACAGCTGTTTCTGGCAAAGGCATAGCAAAGAAGATCCCAGCAACTTATTGTATTAGTGTCCCAACATCTCATACTGTTTTACATCAAAAATATGTTGTCATTGAATATCTAATGTGGATGTCTTTTCCTTACCTCAGGCACACTGACAGTCTACAGGCTAACTGTTGTTCCCATGCTTTGTTAATTATGGAACTTGCATCTCCAGCAGCAATTCACATTGGGTTACTGACATCTCACATTATAAAGTTTCAGCTCTTAGCGTAAATGAGATGGTGATGCTCTCCATGTTTCTTTCCTGTGTTCGAAAATAGAACATTGCTGTTTATCAGGAGAATTTTCCTGCCTCTGTTTATCATATTTGGTGTTTAAGAGTCTTTATGTTCACCTTAATCCTAGCCCTGACACTGAACACTACAGCATATTTGTCAGGATGTCAATACACAGGTCCAAAATGCATAAAGAAAGCATACACACTATTGATTACAGCTAACATTAAGGCTTGTTCCTGAGCTGTCAGCACTGCTCAGAGCCTGAACATTGAGCACTAATTCTCTATTGCTGATTTAAATTAAACCTAGAACCAGACTGCAAAGCTTCACCGTCGGTCACAGTAGATGAAATTCCTTGAGATTTTACACCAAGAAAGATTAGATTACATTCATTAGTTGTGATTGCACACAACATAATCTATCCATGCAGGGAAAAACACACACTAATGTGAACTAACTAAAGAACATGTGCAGGGGCAGCCCTGTCCACGGTGCCCGGGGAGCAGTTGAGTGTTGGGTGCTTTGCTCAAGTCATGACCTGCCCGGGGATCAAACTGATGACCTTCCGGTCCAAAGACCAGATCCCTAATCAAAGGACCATGACTGCCCTGCAGTCAAACCCAGTCAATATAAAGTCTAAACACATGATTTAAAACTATGACTAGACAAATCAAAACATTTAATTCTAACTTCAGGACATAGTGACAGTTTTAAGACAAAATTGACCAAAATTGCCTGCGGTTTAGTCACTGTACTACTAGTTGCTGCTAATACTGTTTAGAGTTTGTCGTAATAGCTCATGGGGGGCCCTTTGTGGCTTGGGCCCTTGAGCACGCACCCATAAAACCCATAGGATGATCCGGGCCTGGCTTTGGGAAGGCGATTGTGGTAGTGTGTAGCTTTTCGCAGTGGTTGAGGTGCTGTCTGCCCCTGCCGCTGATGCCTGTGAGTGGTGAGATAAGGAGGTGTCGGAGGCAGCTGTGTGTGCAAAGCACAGGCCCTGTCACAGCTGATGAGAGAGCACCTCGCTCCTACTTATCTATTTACCTTCACACACACACTCACACTGTCACTCTCACCCTAGCCTCATCATTCCAGCACTATCTCCCTTCACTCTCATTTAGTCTATTAAACCCGCTGTCATAAGCAAGGAACAGGCACTGATAATGATTGTGGTTTACTTTTGCAACAGGAGCCTGTGGCACTCTTACGTAACGGATGCCTAAGGGAAGATGGCCGTTAGAGTTTGAAGGATGGGTAGCTGTCAGGGAATGGCGTTTCATCACTTGTATTGCACTATTTCTCAAGGTGCCATCATCCCCTGCAGGATGGGGTTATTTTTCAAACTAACTAGCATGTGTTGTGAATCTGGATTTCCCAGGCTTTATGATCCATGATTTTCAGTGCTGCGCTGCATCCACTGTTTAAAATGATATAGCAGAATATGCCCCTAATCTATCCATATCTGTTCACTGTGGTGTTGCTGATGACTTTCCTTAGTGTATATTTTTCAAAAGGGAAAAAATGCTTTGCCTCAGGGTCATGATTACAGCTGTTTGGCAGTGATTCTCCAGGGGCTAGCTAAGCTTGCAGGCACTGTTACACAGTGTTTACCATATTCTTTAAATTTGACCAATAATTTTTTTTTTATTATCTGACTCTAATGGCTTTCTATGAATTTTCTACAAAATGCACTTATCTGGTTGTTTATGTATTTATTTAATGCATTACATTTTTAACATAAATTTTGTATTTTTGTCCATTTTTATGTGTAATGTTGGGCTTTTGTTGAGTCATAAATCATCCCAGTTTCAAACTATTTAATTTTGTTCAACTATAAAAAATGTAAACAAATGTCATACTCTGATGAAAAAAAGTAGTCTCACTATTTGTTACAGCCAAAATAATCCCAAAATTATGGCTCTACTCAAAAACCTTTTTTTTTCAGAAACTATAACAGTCTACATTACGCTATTTCCTTTTTCTTCTTTCTTTTGTTGCCGCAAATCAGTGCAGTAACGACTTGGAAAATAGCTCCAATATCTCCTGCATGGCATTGCATCATTCTCATGTGTTTAGATCTGTCCTCATGACAAAATGTGTTTTTGGGGAGCAGCCAAGATGAAAAATCTAAATGTGTAAAGATGTAAATTTGACATCAGCAAGACGTTGGACAGGTGTTAATTTTTATTTGGAAATGAAAATCGGGTTGACATCAAAACCCAACGTCAGGTTGACATCAAGATCCAACATTGGGAAGACATTGAATTAGGGTTAGATATGGATTATGAATGAAATGTGCTTTGTTTGGGAGCAATGAGTGGGGTGATTTACTTAGTGAACTAATTGTATTAGGTGCACTATTAGATTTATCCCTGACTCAGCAAGGGAGATGAGAGAATCGCCCGCCCCTTGTCACTATTCTATGTTAAATTGACATTAGTATTAGACGTTATCCTGACGTTACATTTTTGTCAACCAAAAATGAACGTTTACTGAAGTTGGTGGCCAGCTGGGTTCACACTACATGGCTTTTAGTTGTCAGAGCATTGTACACAACGTCTTGTCTTGTACTTGAGAATCTTTCAGTGGTTGTGGTTGCAAACTACATGATTAATCAATGACACGAGGTCACAAATTACAAGATTGTTCCACAATGAGTCTGTCTGCTCTCCAAAACACATTTTGTCAAGGAAATGTACACAGTTACTGAGCCCATGCCATGTGCGAGTGACATAAATGTTGGTGCCCTGATTTGCACTGAAAACACAAAAGAAAAAGAAATGAATATGAATGAGAAAGTGCATAAAGACAATATTGTGCAACTCCACCCTTAGCTTTCTCCTCACCTCAGAGAAGAGCGCTCCAGATATGAAACCTGCTAGATATTTGTCAGGGGCTTGTGAGGCATCAGCGATCACTCGGGATGCTCTGCTAGCAGTTCACACATAGTGACCAGGTGCTGATTTCCCTCTGACCCGAGGCTTTTGTCAGTGATCTCAAAAACAGTCGACAGCTGTAAAATCAGGGCTAAAATCGTGTAGTGTGAAATTGGCCTTAGATGAAAATAGTGAGACTGTTCAGGCAGGAATGCAGTTTTTATTAAAACAGGAGTGATGCTGGAGGGACAAAACATGTTCAGTAGTACAGCTATGGCCAACATGGTCATGGAAAAGGCAGAAATGGTAAGAAAGTACATGTAGACATGGGAAAATTATCAATATTTTGTGTGTATATATATATATACTGTATACTTAAATATTCCACTAGAATTCTAACCTAATTAGAAAAAATTCACAAATTTAGGTTTCATAGATTTCCCTCATCACTTTTTCTTACAGGTCTCCTTGACCAGTTGTGGGACATGTAAATTAGCCTTAGACTGTCCTTTATAGCACTAGTGTTTACTGCCCTCAGCTGTGGTTTTGACTTGTTTCTTACTCATAGCTGTTTGCAACATAAGGGCAAGACTTGGGCCATGTTGTGCCAGCAGGGTAGTTTGCTGTACTGCAGTAGAAAGTCCAGGTTTCACAGTGGAGGAGGAATTTTAAAGGAAAAAAGATGCTCCTCTGCCCACCATGACTCCTATCTCCTGCAGTACCCTCTCTGAGTAGTCTTCCACCCACCCATCTCACTGAATTATTAACTGCTCTGCTAGCTTTTTAGTTAAAAAGTCGCTAGCGGGGCTTGATCTCAAGCTCATCTGTAATTCTCTGTGCTTTTTCACTTCCCTTTTGATTAATCAGTCGGCCTTAAAGGCAAGGAAAAGCCAAAAGAGAGCTTTTACCCAGACCTTCCTGTTCTTAGTTAATGAAGTCGTTACATTAACAATAGCTGGAGCGAAGACTCGGAGTCAGTCCGGCTTTTGAGGCGGCTGATTGGCCGTGCTGAACAGCACTGCTCCAATCACTTGAGTGCGTGTTCATGGCGTGGCTGTGCAGCAGGTGTTGTTTGGCGGAGTCGAGCCGGCCGTGATTAGCCCTTTTGATTGTGCGCTGCAGAAGGGTGGACTACCGCTGGGGCAGTCTGGGACTTGTGAAAGCCAAAATTGAGGGGGAACGGATGAACGGCACTAATGAATCAGTTCTTCTTGTACCCCATGTGAACAGAAAGAAGCATGAAGCCCCAGGCATCTCAGTAGAGAGCTTTTGCTCCCATACATGATTTCTTTCTTCTTCTTCAGGCCGTGTTTTAATTTAACACCTTTCTACTTTGAAGATTGTGCCACTTGTGATATGTGGTGTTTTCCATAACTGTGTTCTCTGACCTGCTCATCTCTTTTACATAGAAACTCAGAATCAGACTTTAACGTCAGCTGTCTATCAAACTTCACTGACCAAGTATGTTTGTGCATACAAGGAATTTGTTTTTGGGGTCACTGTGTCTCTCACTGTGGCTCAGCGGACTAAGCTTCTGTCACTATGATTTCATGCCTGAAATAGCAGAATTGGCTGTGCTCTCTCTGGGTGGGTAAGATGGCACTCTCTCCCCAGCACTACTAAGTACTGTTGGCTGGCTCAGGCGTCTGTCAGGTGATCCATCAGAACTGGGGATCCTGCGCTTCCCTCTGAGCGCATTGGCTGCCCGGCGGCGATGTATCAGCAGCAGTTGGAAAAGAGGCGGAGCTTGACTTCACATGCATTGGAGGAGGCCTGTGTTAGTCTGCACCCTCCTACAGTCAGGAACATTACAAGTGATGGGGAGGGTCAACAAATGGGCGTGTCGATTGGCTACTAAACACATTGGGGACAAAATCTGGGTAAAAATGTAAAACAAAAAAAGAATACAGAAGTAGATAACAGAAGTTACATTAGTGCAGTAACAGAACACACACGCACACACACACACACACACACACACACACATTGAAGGAGAGAAGTGTCGAGGAATAGAGTAATAACAAAATAAAGTAAAAGGGTAGAGTACAGCAGTGGTCAGCACAGTGGCTTCTTGGTTAGCACACTTGTCTCTCAGCGCTGGGTTTCAAGTCCCCATATTTGTAGTTTCTGTGTTCATGTCTGTGTGGATTCCCTCCAGAGTCAGCAGCTTTCTCTCACAGTCCATGGAGGTCAGGTGAATTGGGTACTGTAAATTGTCTTGGTGTGAGTGTGTGTATGTCTGTGTGCCCAGCGATGGATAGTTGCCCTATCCTGGCTACAGTTAAATTAATGTAATGCCATGCCAGGCACCCAATGAAGGGGTAAGGGACTCACAACAACCCAGACCAACGTGAAGTGGTTAAGAAGATGGATGGATGGATTAATTTTGAAGATTATATTATGTATTCATAGATGCATTCAGATATATTTAGCTTGTGCAATAAAACTCAGTTGAGTATAAATAGGAGGAAATATAATGTACAGTGTTTTTAATTCATTCATGTTGCTCCCAAATTAGTTGCAATATTGTGAAAATCATGATTTGAACTGAACAAAACAAACCGTCATGGTTCTCGCTGTTTTCATGCAGCTAATGCAGATGGACAGATGCACAGTGCAGCATTGCATTGGAGGTATCAATCATATAAAGACAATAAATGAGAAGTACTGGGATGTTGTACATTTAAATCAGTAGAATCAGGAGATGATGAGTCTGGTATCATATCTAGTATGTTCATCTGTGTGAGGCTGTGGGGGAAAGAAGCTTTTCTGCAGTCTGGTTGTTTTGACCCTCAGTTGGATGAAGCTCCATCCTTGAAGGAAGCTGACACAGGTGGTGGTCAGGCTGTGATGGATCTGCAATGATTTTCTCTGCTCACTTGCTGGTTCTGGAGGTTCTGGTTCTCTCATGGGTTCTGCCTCAAGAGCTACAGTTTCAGTTCTACACAGCAGTCCGTCTTCACCACCTCCATCACATTCTGGTGCAGCTCTGCTACCAAACACAACAGTGTATCATCAGGTCTGCAGAAAAGTTCTGGTGCAAACTTGCCCACCCTGCTCAATCTGCAGACCTGATGATACACTGTTGTGTTTGGTAGCAGAGCTGCACCAGACTGTGATGGAGGTGGTGAAGACGGACTGCTGTGTAGAACTGAAACTGTAGCTCTTGAGGCAGAACCCATGAGAGGAACCTTAAATGTTGTGGTAGATCAAATATTATAGAATCTTTGCAGTCGTTCATGGCATGATCCCGTTTGTGTGTGTTTCTGTGTACAGATGGAACGTAGTGGGGATCCAAGGCTCACTGATGAGCTACTTCACTGAGCCCATCTACTTCTCCAGCATCATCCTGGGCAGCCTGTACCATGCTGATCATCTCTCCCGGGCCATGTACCAGCGTATCGCAGATATCGAGGACCTGCCTCAGCAGTTTACCCTCAACCGGCCCTTGCTCAGTGGTGAGGAAACCCTTCTACAACACCTTTTATCTCACTGCATATAATTACAAAATAGACAACAATCTATTTCTGTACATCTAATTGAGATTAAACTTGTACATGTACACTTCTGTGCATATTATGGTCAAAGCCCAACAATTTATCAACAAATTAGCAATAATCAATACACTCCAAAGACCATCTGTGCCACCATTTGTGAGTTAACCTTTGCTACAGGGGATTATTTGTAGGTAAAAAACTGTCAAAAGGAACATTGCCTTTCTTCAAAAGTAAAGTTGTGATGAGGATTCAAATGTAAAACTCAACACGTCTGGATGTACAAAGGCTTCCAGGAAACAACAAAGTTTTCCTATAACAGGTTTGTAAACAAAACCAAGAGCAGGTGAGATGTAATGCAGTGCTAAATTAAAATAGTTGAGTAATAAAATCTGCTCCCACAAAAGCTAAATCTCATGTAGGGCTTGTAGTCAGAAATTGCATAGCTGGTGCTTGCAGGCCCAGCTGTACATTTAGGAAATCTATATTTCTCTGTCAGCTAGGAAGACAGTAAGTCTGCACTTTAAAACAGCAGGTGATGTTGCTAGAAAGAAAAGATCTGGGAGGCCCAAAGTCACGTCATGCAGAGCTGAGCACCGACTGAAATCTACAGTTCACAAAGATGAGAAAAAGGCGTTAAAAGTGAAGTGAACTAAATTCAAGACCTTAGATGACAAGACTCTTTCAAGACCAGACATACCCAGAAGATTGTCTGATAAAGGTTTTGTGTTAAAACATCTGAGAAAAACATTCAGAAGACAGAATTAAGCTTTTAGCAGATCCTCAGACTTCTGTGGTGATGAACTTCAATTTGAGTGATGCTCCATAGAGGTCTCTCTGAAGACCAGCTGTACCATCGTTAACATGGAGGTAAAGGTGTCATGGTGTAAGGAGGCTTTTCAGCTAGTGGTCTAGCTGAGCTGCCTCACTGTAAGTTTATTTAAGAGAAAAGTTTTGATGCTGCAGAGAACATTCAGATATTTGGTCCTTTTAGCTAATTTCTTGGTTATGATTGGTCACTAAACATTAACAGCTTAACATTTTTAAATTTTTTGCAAAGGAGTGTAAATGAAATATATGTGAATTGTTGATATAACATGACATTTTATTTTCTCACAATATAAAGAGGAATATACAGTATATACTAGAATAATCCACACACTTGAAAAAACAATTGGTTCTTAAAAGTCGGGATGCGTGTATTATACTGTACGCTGTGTTACTGATGACATACTGCTAAAGAAAAGCTTTGTATTATAGAAGAAGCCCAAACAACTGGAAATCATGCAGTGGGAAGTGTGTGTTTGTGTGTGCTTGTGTGTGTGTGTGTGCATGTGTGTGCAAGAGAGAAAGTGAGAGAGTGAACCAAAAAGTGAAATATCCAGTGTTGTTAAAACAGCTCTGTGATTACATCGACATAAAAAAGTATTTTTCCTGAATTTTGGGTGTGCAGATTATTTGCGTATATACGGTAATTAGTATTGCCATCATTCAAACATTAAATATGTCTTTTTGTGTTTTATAGGGACCTACATAGAAAACCTGCTTTGTTATTAGATTTATAATGTTTTTTTATATCAAAATTGTCCTATGGTGTGTCCAAAACAGGGTTCAATAAACTGTAATAAATAAAAAAAAATAGAAAACAAAACGTTTAGTTTAGTTGAAGGACCCATTGATGGCCTTGTGACTGAAGCCCCATGTGAAGCACATGACATGAGCACATGATGAGTTTTTTTGTCTCTGAATTATTCTATCTTTCAGAACACTAAATGTTTTTTTATTGTCCCTTAGTGTGACACCCCTTAATAATTTATGGTAGAAAATGGTCTTATATCTAATGTCATATATGTGAAAATAAGTGTTTAACAATGAAAATAAATCTGTCTAATTTCTTGATCACACAATAGGACACATTTAGAGGGCAGTTCAGTGAGAATGTTAAAAAGCAATGAAAAGAATTGGCAGACCGCTGACCTTTCATATGTAATCAAATATCAGTTTTCATATCACATGAATACTTGCAATGTTTGCTTCAGAAATGGTCTTTTACCAAAAAAAGTGTTTCAATGCATGTTAACTTCTTCTGTACAGCTATAGCATGGAGGAGTTATCTCATTGAGAATGTCAGTGGATGTTCTGTTTCTAAGCTCAAGTTCAGGATGAGTATTTACCTACAAAGGAACAATCCACTGTTGTTTAACCAAATTGACTATCACAAGAAAAACACTAGAGTGAGTCCAAAGGTTACCCAGTGAAAAATATTCTAGGTTGGGCTGTTTGAACCACATTGTCCCTTTACACAACATCCCAATATTATTTAACACAATTACATGTAAATGTGCAAAGATATAAAGTACAGTATGTATTATTAAATTACCAACTGAGTCTGGTTCACTAACATACAATACAATGAGCACAAACTAGACTAAATATTAAGACTAAATATTGGACATTTCTAGAGTCTGTATTACATGTCAATAACATCAGACGTTCCTAAAACCACTGACTGGCTCTGCTGTAGGCTGTAAATGAAGCCCTTTAGGCACCAGACTTGAGGACACTGATTGGCTAAATATCTGTTGCTATGCGCTTAACTTGTGTCAGCGATCCAGTGATTGGTTGCAGATTTGAGGACACTGATTGACTAAATATATGTTGCTATGTGTGTATCTTGTGTCAGCAGGTCAATAATTGGCTGCTGCTACAAAAACACTACCAATGGAAGCCAACAGACAGTGACCATTCTTGAGTGTTTTTCTTATTATGACTAATATAATAAATTCCAAGTGAAGATGTTACTGGTTACTTTATTACTGGTTTATTAATGTAGCTTGTAGGCACACAAAGTTTTCTTTTAAAATGTTAGTTGAAATCCTTGCACAATGCCAATTTGAAACCGTTACCTACAGTATTTTATTTATTGGCTTTAACTACTGAGTACACCCATCTCTTTGTCCATCTCCTCTCTTTCACGCTCTTCTGTTTTTTTATTAACAATCAGAAGAATTATTTCATGTCTTTCAGGCTTTTCTCTCTTTAAAGACGTGAATGGCTTTTTAGAATCAGCCTCTTTTCTCATGTGGGCTCTCTTAGAAGTGATATTTGCTGAACATCAATAGAATACATCACCGTAATCACACTGTTATAAGGTCATTCCTTTATAGATGTGATAAAACACCTTCCACACACCTTATTGCTCTGTTACAGTCTGTTACATCAGGATCCCCAGAGTGTTCATAGCTCCAGGTGAAGTCTCAGTGAGTATGTGATGAGAGTTTGAGATCTAACAGTGTTGGTGTACAAACACCAAACATTCATTTAATGTTTCTTAAGTAAAGGAGGATTCTTTGACTTTTAAATGACACTTGATTTAAAGCTGAAGTTGGAGGTTTTGACTTCTCTGCATTACTGTAGTTAAGTGACCAGTCAGTACAATCTAAAAATAAATGTATACTCAAGTACTCGGGCTCATCAGCTTGGCACAATGATGAAACTCTTTAGGGAGCCTCCTGGAACCATTTTGCAAAGTGTGATGCTCAAGGTACATTAACTGGACAAAAATATTGGGACACCTGCTTATTCGTTGTTCCTTCTAAAATTGAATATTTAACAGTAATTCTGTTTTTGTTGGAGTAACTGTCTCAATTTTCCAGAGAAGACTTTCTACTAGACTTTGGAGCATTGCTGTGAGGATTTGATTGCATTCTGTGACAAAAGTGTTAGTGAGGTCAGGATGTTGGTTCAAGAGGTTCAAGTTCAAGAGGTTTTTATTGTCACTTCAGCTGTATATAGTAGAGTACATATTGAAACAAAACAACGTTCCTCCTGGACCAACACAGAACACAAGTGTAGTGAAAAACATACAATAAACATACAATAACTACAAACCCTAATAAATACAAAACGCTGCTTGTCTTACTAAACCAAGACACATTACAGGACAAAGGACAGATGTGTTGAAATGAATCATATAATTGATAACGATATCTCGAGCTGAGAGATGATGTGTGTCTTTACACAGCTGTACGAGTCCCTGCACGCTTCATGCTCCTGCACATTCGCGTCTGTCTGTGCTCGCCTCACGTTTCTCACAACAGGAACTACGTCAGAGGTCAAAGGCTTGCTAATATGTTCATTACAGTACATTAACAGTTCTAAAGGTTAAAACTTTGCAGTAGGAATGTTTTTTATCTTGTTAATAATTCATTGTATTACATTATTATATTCTCTATTTCTCTGCAGAACACATAACAGAGTAGTATATTTTCTTATTTAATTTTTTTTTTAGACATTTTACCTCTTTTGTGCAGGGGAATCAAAATGCAAATTTTAGTTCAAAAAGTCAAAAAATCTAAAAGTTTAGTTCCAGTGAAATCTTTAACTCTGTATTTGAGTAATTTGCATTTTGTGTTCCTGTATTTAATGTTCTGACAATAAACACTTTAATGTTTTAAACAGTAACATTTCATGTATTTAGTCTGATGTTTTTAGAAAAATGTTATTTCAAAACTATGACACTGTTAGAAAATTTATCGTGGTAATTATCGAGATTGATCAATATAGAAAAATTTATTGTGATAACATTTTTGTCCATATCGTCCAGCTCTACACATGCAGTGTGCAAAGCCTGCCAACCAAATGAAATAATACAGAAAATTCATGTCCCGCATCGCAATTTTGAATAAAATCAAATCGGTGACATAATAATTGTAATTGAATCGTGAGATCACTGATCACACCTCTAGTATTTAGTCTCTGAGAGTCAGACCGTGTGTGCTAAGGAGTCTGACAGCCGAGGAATGAAACTGTTGGACATTATAGCAGTGAGTCTGAATGCTTGAATATCTTCTACCAGAAGGCAGCAGGTGAAGAGACCATGTGATGGACGTGATGGGTCCTCCACAATGCTGAGAGCTTTCCGAATGCAGCGCTTGTTGTAAATGTCAGTGAAAGACGGGAAAGAGACTCCAATGATCTTCTCAGCTATCCTCACTATACGCTGGACAGTCTTGTGGTTAAATGCAGTGCAATTCCCAAACCAGACAGTAGCACAGCAGCTCACGATGCTCACTGTGGTACTTGTGTAGAAGGTGCTGAGGATGGGAGATGGAGTCTTAGTAGAGATGCTGCTCTCACTTATGGAGCTGGTGTTGAAGGACCAGGTGAGGTTCTCCATCAGCTGAACATCAACGAATTTGGTGCTTTTGACAATCTCCACAGAGGAGCCATCAGTGTTCTGTGGAGAGTGGTCTCTCTGTTTTCCACAGTCAACAACCATCTCTTTAGTTTTATCATCATTCACAGACAGATCAGCACCTCCTCATCCACAATGGATCCCAAAAAAGACTGGATGAAGCAGAGAACACAGCTCCACAGCTCAGTGCTGGGGGTATATACCCCTCTAGCCCATGCCTGGCCTTAGGCGTGATGACAGTAGGCTCATGTGTATCTGCTCCAGAGCATCCTATTCTATTAGCAGTGCTTCTCTACAGGGACTAGACAAGCTGTGTCCAGACAAACACTTGTACATCTGTCAGTAATGGTAGCTGAATGCATTTATTAGAAGAGGTGTCAAACATTTGGACATATATTGTATTTTCCTTGAGGAATCCAGAACTGAAGTACGGTACTTGATGGAACCTATTCATGTAGTTAGAGGTTCCTGCAGTAGCTTCTGGACTTTTAACTACTAGTACCACCTTTATATGGAAGTTTTCTTGAGGCACCTTTAAGTTCTTTGTGTGTGCTGTTGGATACTTGTGCAGTGCTCCCTGAAGCAGCATCATTTGCACGTAAAGTTATGCTGAAGCCTGAATCAGGAGTGACGTTTAGGTGATTGTGAATGGCCGTGTCAGCACTTTGAATTAGAATTTTGTCCTCAGTTTTGGCTGCTATTCTCTGTTGCGTCTTGCCCCTCCTCTCGCTCTGCAGGTAGACAGATAATGGGGAGGGCAATTAACCTTTTCCGCTTTACAGATTTTGAGAAGGGCTTAGATCATTTCACACAGAGTGCTGTAATTCATCCCAGCTATTGATGCCTCACTCAGTCCAGTCTGTTCTGCAGTGCTGGAGGACCATGTAGCCATTCGACAACTGAACCACTGAGCACCAGAGCTGTACCTAGTATTTAGGTACATAATTAAACAATAAACAAAAACTCAAAAAGAGATGCACATGACTAGTTTGTCAGTTTTCTGAAGCACCTAGCTTGCACATATGCTGGCAATTTAATACATTGTATATTTTACAATTACTGGCTGCAGCCCATCTGCTGCTACATCATTTATCAGCACCTCTACCCTATCCATCAGCGCAAAGAGAGCATCGTAGGACCACCAATCAGTGATTATTTGGGTGGTAGACCCACATCTGCACAGCTATGATACTGACAGAGATCAACATTACAGTATGTAAGAGATAGTATATAATCAAACTTATGATATGGCTACTTGCTCAGTTTCACACAAAATAGCATTTTAATGATTTTTTTTGTCATTTCATGGCTTCAAAACATCAAACACTTTGACATTGCCAGTGTTGGGCTACCATTCTCATCAACTTATTACAGATTATTATACAAAGTCTAATGTTAATTGTTGTTAAATCTTCCTCTCTTAAATCTGTCTGAACCAGCAATCAAAGGTCACGTACTCTCCATCAATATGAAAACGGATGCTAACATCAAGTTGTTTGATTTTTTTTCCTGTAAGATGTTGAAAAAATCGCTACAGTAATAAACCGCTGATACAGAACACCACGAAGTACAATAAGCAAGCGGACACCTGCAGAATGATATGAAAGATCAGAATCAGAAGCACAAAATCTGTTGCCAGTCACAAAAAAATTGGCCCTACAGATGGATGACCCATTCAAATCCACAGAACATTCTGCGGCATTCTGAAGAGTGTAATAATAGTGATGTTCTGCTGAGCACTTACCAGTTCTACCAAGACTATTGTCATCTTCAGCTTTAGAGCACTGCATTAATTCCTGAGTGCCCTTACACAAATATACCATGGTAATACCATCCTAGTCATATCCAAAAACAAACATTGTTCTGTAAACACAATGGTAAAAAAAGAAAGGTGGGTCTTTTGGACACTAAAAAGATGGTAATACCATAATATTTTTGCATTTTAGTTTGATAACTTTTTTCTGCTGACCCACCATTGTCTGATGTTTCTATTTGTGTGTGTGTGTGTGTGTGTGTGTGTGTGTGTGTGTGTGTGTGTGTGTGTGTGTGTGTGTGTGTGTGTGTGTGGTGCAGGAATCAGCAATGCGGAAGCACGGCAACCAGGAAAAGCTCCAAACTTCAGTGTGAACTGGGCTGTGGGTGATCAGGCCCTGGAGGTCATTAACGCCACCACAGGCAAAGACGACATGGGTCGGGCTTCACGCCTCTGCAAGCACGCCCTCTACAGCCGCTGGGTTCGACTGCACTCAAAGGTTCAGTTTGCACTGTTCTACTCTTTCACTAAGTAGGAAAAATGTAAATTTGTATATAAATGCATATGTATAAAAAGTTCAGTGTTCTCAGAAATAGTGGACATCTTTAGAATATGTACAGTGTGCATAGCAGAAAAGGATTCTCTACTCAGGACTGCAAAACATGGCAGATAATGATTTTAAGCCTAATAAGCAGCTACAATACTAGTAAAGATAAGTAAAGTAAAAGTCCTCTATATCATCATTATAAAGTAATAATAATACTATATATATATATATATATATATACTGTTATATAGTAATAACAGTAAAAACAGTTAATGAAAACTAGGAAATCTGTGACATTTTCTCTTTAAATTCTGTAATTCTAAGTAGCATACAAGATCAAAGCTTGGTTAGATTAGATTAGATTCAACTTTATTGTCATTGTGCAGAGTCAATGAAATGCAGTTAGCATCTAACCAGAAGTGCAAAATACAGTGTTATATACATAAAGTGCAGGGGAATAACCACAGCCTGGATTCTGTAATTACAATATGCCAAAAAATACAGTATATATAATATATATATATATATATATATGTATATATATATATATATATATATATGTATATATATATATATATATATATGTATATATTATAATATACAAATGTACAGTATACAATGTACAGTGGAGAGGAGAGTTATAAAGGAGAATGGTAATAAATTGTACAGTGCAGAAAATGACAATGAATGTAGAATGTATATATAAGTATACAGTGTGGTATATTTAATAATTTCTCTTTAATCCCAAACAATGCAGTATATTTCCATTTGAGATTTATTTTTATATTTGTCATCAAATTAAAAGTGGTCTGCCCAAAATCATTTTTGCACAATTTTATGGATGCTGTTGGAACATGTTGAGGAGTTTTGATTCTGTATTTTAACTGGACTATTTATGTCAGCACTAGATCTAAACTAAAGAAGTGTCTGACTGTAAATATGATTTTTGGTGAATTTTTGCTTGAATCTGTGAAATGCAGTTGTGGCATAACACGCATACCTTGTTATGTTTAAAGAGGGAACTTTAGGATAAAAAAGTGAAAACCAATGACAAACATCCAGGGGAGGGTACACAAAGTTTACTTTCACTTTCTCAAAAAAATTCAGTGCTTGCATCGCCCTTGGGCACAGTACAGTGACGGGTGATGTACATGCTCACCTCTGAGTCTTGTTAGGTATCTCAGCACATATCCCACACAGATGCTGAGAAATTCTCATTTGATGTTATCACCAAATCAGGAGATATAGTGGAGACGTTGGGAAGCTAGCACAAGAAAGGGTTAAACTTAGTAAATTGTAACATTGTAAATTAATGAAGATCTCCATCTAAATAATGGGTGTCCTGTTTGCTTCTTTACTCAAATGACTGTGAATAACTGCTAATACTAATGAAGATCTGGTGCTGAAATGTGGATCAGATATCCCTCAGTCTGTGTGAAAAAGACTGACATGCCCAATTACAGTGCGGGTAGACGGGCGTTAGTTTCTGATTACTAATATCCACAGCTGTCGGAGTAGAAGCCGGCGCCTGTGCAGCCGTCTCCATCGGTCACCTGCTAGTGCAGTGAGACATTAAAGCCCTCAGCTAATGGTGTCTTCAGTTTTTCGGGTTGTATGAGTCATTATTGAGGGTAGCAGAGCTAGCAGTGTTGTGTGCTTTTCTTTTTGTCTTTATTTCTTTGAAGAACTAAGCAGTTGGCTTAGGGGGTCTTACTAGAACGTACTCTTACTACTGTGAGTCTAGGCTACAGCTTGACTGGAAAGCAAACACATGAACCATTTTGTCCAAACTGATTGACAGCAAAGAAGATACGCCAGCTTGTTGTGACTGCTGAATGTTGGGTTAGTTTGTTTTACAGAGCCTGAGAAGCCACAGAGTAGATTATTTTCTATTAGCATACATTTTTATTTGAGAGCAGCCTGGCCAAATATCACAAAGAAGACTTGGAAATTGACGTGTCCACTTCCGGACAACAGTTCTGCGTGTCCTTTTCTAATAAAAACTACTGTAGAATGAACAGATTTGAACCTTGTGATGATGCTCTGTTTCGTTTTCAGCTCTCGTCTACCCTGCGGATCAAAATGTCTAAACCCAGCTCGTACCACGAAGCCAAACAGGCAGCGGTGGAGTACCATGCTGCCAAGCAGACGCTCATCAAGGCCTTCCAGAAAGCAGGCTTGGGTGCCTGGGTGAAAAAGCCTATAGAACAGGACCAGTTCTCTCTCAACTCCTGAAGGGGGCGCAAGAGGGACAGAGCAGAGATGTGAAAGACATGACTACAACCAGCCGTTGATACTTCACTTGATGTGTGTGTGTGTATGCTTGTGCGTGTGTGTGTTTGTGTGCGTTTGACTGTGTTTATTCCCAGCCAAACCACAGCCCTTTAGTCCCAGTCCCTTTTCTCTCATCACTCAAGATTTCTCACAGGTGTGATGACATGAATTTGCCTTTAATTTGAAGTGTGTAGTCTGTCTGTCTTTTTAAATCCGTGTTTGTTTTATGGAGTTTAATGGCGTTTAGCCTACAGAGCATCATAGGAAATACTGTCACTTAGAACTGGAAAACAATGTCCTTTTGAGGTCGTGTTTTGTGTTGTGTTTGTCATTTTATTCCTCAGAAGCTTTATGTTTGAAGATGGGATGGCTTGGGATTTAGAGTGACCTGAACTGACCACACGCCTGTAGGCAACAGAGGAACATGTCTAGCTCCTCTTGTGCTCTGCTGAACAGAAGTTTACCATTTATATGAAGCACCGCCCCTGTTTTCTAGTTTCTAATGCCCTATTCTCCCAGTTCTACTTTATTCTATTGTTTTTTAATCTTTTTCTCAAATGTAGGTAGTTCAGCAATGTTCACCATGTGTTTTGTCCAGACTTTTACAGTAGGGTTAGCCATTGGAGCATTTTATTTTTATTAATACGTTACATTAATTTGACCTCAGATGGAAATTAGCATTTGCTCCATTAAACACTTACAGAATCCTTTTTAAGAAGCCAGAAGGAAGCATTTCCTGAAGTGTTCATTTCGGAATAGGAAATGATCTTGGTCTTGTTCTCGTGCATCACCGCTGGCAGCCGACAACGCGTTGTTTTCATGAAACAATGTGTCGTGGTGCTTTCCATTCCGAAAATGTCTTCAATGCATGTTTGTATTGTGTGCTGTAGTGCACATCACTGAAAACTTGCCCCTTTTTACTGGGCAAAGTGTAGACTAAGAAGCTGCCTTCTTTTAACCATGTTAGAAGAGTCACCTCTGCATTTAGGTACTTTTACAAAAGGATGTATTGACCTTTTTTAAGCTGCATGGAGAACACATTCGCGTAGGGAGCTAGGTTTTGTAGCACCTCCCTTTTATCTACTGCAATGTCTGTTACTCTTCAGTTGACATTTGCATTGATCATCGCAATACAGACGGAAAATTCTTGAATGCTTCTTCCAGATTGGAAAAGCCTACGTTTCTCAGTGGTGCACGTTTCTTGTTTAAGGCCATCTCTCTGCATGGAGTGAGTGGATGGCTTTGCTTTGCAGGGGCGATTTGGAACACCCCTCCACCACCTCGATTTTCATGGATTTTTGATGATGTTTTTTTCTCCTGATAGATTTCAGGACCAGTGTCTTTTGGCACTTCATATTGTTGAATTCTGCTGCATCCATTGGATTGAGGTCTGCAGTTACCTCCTGTTTTTTCTACTCCTTTTAAGCTTGAGCACTCTTTGATTGGTGGCCTGCAAAACGCAGCATGTTTGACTGATGGGATGTTGAAGTGTATTAATTGGGGGCATGTTTTCAATATTTATCTTTCTTTCTTTCTCTACTGGGTCGAGTATTTTGGCCTAAAGTTTAAAGACAAAAAATAGAAAAAATGAACTTCGATGTTCAGAGAATATCCTTAATAGACAGTCTGTATGAGGGCTATTAGATATGGACGTATCTCCAAAGCGGTTATTTGATGAAAGCAAACAGGAAAACAGTGTCTTTACGAAATTAAGACCAGTTTGCAGTGCTGTTTGCTTCACTGCTGGGATGCAGGTGTGTATTTATCAGTTCGGTCTGTTGGATGATTTCTGAATCAGATGTTTCATGCAGTGGTCCCGCCCCATCACCGCTGAACTTACTCCCACAGCAGCATGGAGACGGTGTTTAATTTAAACGTTTCAATGAACCCAACCGGGCGAGTGTGTGTATGTCCGTATGTGTGTGTGCGTGCACCTGCTGCTGAGCCCAACCGGCACTCTGTCGAGATGTCATGGCAACAGGACTTGGAGATTGCTGTCGAATCTTCACCAAAGATGATGTCATTTTTTTGGCTATTTTCTTTCAAGGTGAACATTAAAAAAATGGAGACTTTATTTTTTAAACAAAAAGAAAGTTATTAGTGCAAAGATTGTTGGGCATATTACAACTTGTCATCATTGTTTTTGTATATTCATTTACTAATATATTTTTGATTAGTATAAATGAATATGTTTGTGTTTTTGCAGTGATATCTGTACAGTCCCTCTCTCTGTACTTTTTGTCCTCTCTTCATTACGACTGTAAATATTGTGAACCTCTCCGTTGTTGCCACTGACACCCTGCATATATTTACTGGTATTTTTTGAAAAAGTACTTCTCATAACACACAGTTCCACAACTGCAGAGTACAGTAACATAAACCAGAGAAATAGCTGTTCCCATAACAAGATCCTTTTTTTTATTAAAAAAGCAGCTCAATAACTTTGTTTTACTTTGATTTTGGGATCTCAGCCCCGAGTCTCTACCCCACCAGCACAGCCTGACTGTACATAATATAATAAAGCAGATCTTTGGCAGAGAACACGTCCTTGCAGAGCTTGGACCGTGGATTGTGCTGTGCTGTTGCTTGTGGAAGAGCTGCAGACCTGAAGGCCCAGTTGAGTTTGCGGGACCAGGCCAGCACTGCTGTATTGGCCGTACACTTGACCTATTTTGTTCAAAAGGAAAGCATTCCGTCCTGAAACTAATGAACACATCATAAAAACAAAGGAAAAAAGTTCAAATAAAAAAAAATGATATATTCATATAGTTGACTTAGCAATATTCCAAATCCCTTTAGTTTGTAGTCCGCCAACAGAGCGGAAGATGAGAGGCTGATGTGGGGTCATTTTTTTTCTTTTTTTCATTGTTTTATGTTTTGATTTTTATGAGCCATCCATCGTCCTTTCCCTTCTGTATGTGTCCGATTGTCAAAGCTGTACTTCAGATGCCTGCTTCTACTGTTCTTTCTCAACTGCCCAAGATGTCAATGGATGATGTCATGAAAACAACCCCCCTCCCCCGTCTCAGTCCCACCACCCAGGATGGAACTTTTCTTTTTTTTTATTCTTCTGGAACTGGACCGTTTCTCAGTCAAGTCCTAATCTTTGACCTGTGACCCCATGCTCTGGTCCTGGTCAGTCCTGTTCTGAGCGTGTTGTGATTCGGTGACTGTACAGTGGGGTGTGGTGGGGTTGAATTTGCGGTGCGGTCCACTCTGCTCCGCTCCGGGCCCACCCCCTCCTGCGTGTCCTCTGTAATATCCACACATGGGCCACCTGCATGAGCTCCTCCACTGAAGCTGCACCCCAGCATGATGACTATAAACGGACTTGTATGTAGAAAATGAAAACATAGATCTATATATAAATGAGAAGAAAAAAAATAAACAAGATCTTAGTTTACCTTTGTATATGAGTGCACTTCTTTTGTGTTCCACTATGTGAATCTAGAGTGTGTCTTGAAAAGTTTTGAGCATGCAAAGCCGCAGAAGGGAGAAAATGCTACAGTGGTCAGATCAGGGAAGTCCAGATGCTGCCATAAGCATAGTTTACTTCCTCTTGGTTCCACATGCTCGTACTGCTTATCCAGCAGGAAGAAGCGGGTCTCTAAGCAGGAACTCCCTCTGGATTTCTCCACAATCTGTCCTGACTTAAACATGTGCAGGTATGTTGAGTTGATACACGTAACTTGTGTGTACATTTGTTATTTTATATACACAGTCATATCCCAATATTATGAATATTTGGAATGGCCCATGTGATCACAGATGCCATGTGACGGAGTTTGCCGCATGTATAAATAAGCGAGCACACCAGTCAATTGTAGCTCAATGCAAACGTCTCCTCATGAGCTATTTATATTATCATGAGCCAAGGATGTGATTTAAATGATAATGGGGTACTGAGAGAAGGGTGGTAGCATCTCAGAAAGAATGGACTTCTCACACATTGAGGGCAACGATGTAACATTGGTGGGGACAGGCCATTTATGCCAGATCAGACCAACTCTCAAAGGGCCATTATGCCACTATCATGAACACAGGAGCAGTTAAGAAAGTGTCCAGATCACCAACACTAACACAAACACTCCAAGCCAAGAGTGGTTATTCCCAGTATTAGGATGGTGATCATGATATTCAGATATGACTGGATAGCTGCCATGTGTCCGTGTCATGCCCTGTTATGGGTGCAGTAAGTGTATGCAGTGGAAGAAGTCACAACACATGCATGTTACACATACTGGTGTAACACCCACCAACCGTTAAAGGAGGTGTGGGTGTGTGACAAACCTGTGGGTGGATGCTTTGTTTTTGCTAAATTAGTGGCAATTCACTTGCGTATGCCAATGAAAACTGAGTGCATGAATGATAACTGAGACAAAATTTCCTTTAAAAAAGTGGACAATAACCGGATTGTGGGATGACCAGGGTAAACAATAACCGAGGTTCCACTGTACAGTAAAATGTAATGAAAACTTTAAAAGCTAATGGTTTATATATTATAAGCTTAACATGCAAAAAAAAAATATATATATATATATATATATATATATAATATATTATATATTATAACATTAACATGCAAAAATATGTATTGTATTACTATTAATTGTATTTTTTAACATTAGTAAAAATTAAAGTATTAAGAAACAAATGATCATTTTCCACACATTATATGCACTAGTTCACCTAAAAAATTGAATATTGTGAAAGTTAATTTTTGTTTATAATGTAATTTAAAAAGGTAATTTTAAATTTAAATGTTTGTTTTAAACTCATATTTTATATGTATTACATGTACATTTCAAGCTTTTCCTGCTACTGTTAATCATAAACTCACAATCTCAATATTTATTATATACAATTATTTGTTTGTTAATATATTATTCCTATATTTCATTTAGGGTCACTAATTACTATTCCAACAATATCAAATAACAATGTAACAATATTAAAAAAGGCTTGAAAGTTCACGTGAGAAAATATGACTGTTCACCTTTTTGTATTAAATTTTGAATATTTATCAATATTCTATTTCTTGAAATGCAATAATATAAACATAAACTCCAAGTGGGTGGATGATTTTCACAATACTGGTGCTGAACTACAGTACCAGTCAAAAGTTTGGACACCTTCTGGACAGTCAGTGTTTTTTTCATGATTTAAAAATGTTCTGCACTGTAGATTAATACTAAAGTCATCTAAACTATGAATAAACACATCTGTAATTATTTAGTAAACAAACAAGTAAACAAACCAGAATATGTTTATATTTGACATTCTTCACAGTAGCACCTTTTGCTTAGATGCAGCTTTCTTGGCATTTTCTCAGTCAGCTTTATGAGGTAGTCACCTGGAATGGCTTTCAGTTAAAAGCTGTGTCTGGTCAAGAGCTCATGACTTGCATTTCTTGCCTCTTATTGTGTTTGAGACATCAGTTGTCTACTTTGAAGAATCTAAAACATGTTTTGGTTTGTTTAACACTTTTAAGTTTACTACATGATTCATTATGTGTTCACTCAGAGTCTGGATGACTTCAGTGTTCATTTATAATGTAGGGCAAAAAAATGGAATAAGATTGTGTGTCCAAACTTTTGACTGGTACTGTATAGAGTAGCTCATAATCTAGTTTATATACAGAAACTTTCTGCATGTGTATATTCATATTTCACTGAGTAAAATCAGCATAGTGCTCTTATCAATAATACATCAGTACTCTATAGTAGAGGCTTCAGAGATGCACTCTGGCAGTCCAGTGGGATATGCTGATGATAAAATAGATCTAAGCTGGGATCTCTTGCTAGAGCACGGTGAGAAGCCCGTCTGCTGAGCACTCTGGAGATCTGTTTGTATTGGGGATCCATAATTTAAAAAGCTCACCACAATGAAGTGAGGCTAGAGACAGCGTTTCTCACTATCTGACTCCTTCAGCACTAAAGAGGGAATTATTCACTTCATGTTTCCAGCACAGGCGGGGAGTCCGGCTCTGGCTGAGAGAGGTTTTGGGCCATGAGTGGTAGAGGTTCACCTCTCTGACTCTGTCCTTGTATCTCTACATCACTGTTGTGTTTACCTTTTGCAGAGCCTGGATATCAATTGAAATGATTTTTGTGGAGTAACTCTGAGAGGAGGCTTTCTGCCTGCAGATTAAGCCAAAGCCTAGATTAAGTAGAGCTGTCAGGTGAGTTTTCCTTTGGTGATTCTGCTCAACCTAAGACTAAGCTTTTCATTCATCTCCATGTCTGACAATTGACCAGCGTGTTTGAGTTTGTTTTGATGCATTGGCCAGTTTGGGTTTGAATGTCAGTAATACTTCCTTTTGGTAGAAAACTGCTGTATATAATTGTTAAATGAATGCATTAGTCATGGGAATCAGTAATGGATAGAATGTTATGTAAACGTTGTAACATATGAACGTTAGACATATATGGCATCTTTCTCAAATGCAAAGATGCATTACAGTCATCACAGTGCACATTTACAACTCAATCACCAGCGCAGCATCTCAACCGGCAGCGACCGTCCACCTGGAGGACACTGGGGCATCAACCAGGACAGAGTGTCAAGCAAAAATGGGCCAACACATACATTCATACACAACAGATATGACATTGATAGGTTTCAGAACTCTTGTCATTCTTAGAAAAACACGAATACTCTTAACTCTTCAAAATATGTACCTTATATGGCCAAAGGAATCCAAACACCACATACAGTGGTGACCCTACTTACGAGTTTAATCTGTGCAGGAGCCGAGCTCGTTAGCTGGTTTGCTCGTTAGCTGGATGCATTTTCCCCATAAGAATACATGTAAAACTGATTAATCAGTGTCAGCCGGCCAATATACAGTATACTTTAATATGCTAAATAATGTGTTTATATGGGTTTTTTAAAACATAAACGAGACGTCGGTGATCGTGTAGGCTGGCGGCTAAGGAGGACAGGAGGACGGGCGTACGTGTATGGCATGGTTACACTTATCATATGAAAAGTAAAAGTAAAATGTATCTAACTTTCTTGTTCAC